>WWET01001062.1:0-22923 GCA_011038615.1 Limnodynastes dumerilii
ACATTTATTTCTATGAAGCGTTAAATTAGCAGCATTATTTTAATGCTGCGGCAAAAATACGCTAATTGGATTAGCGTTAAAAATTCCATGCGCTAAATAGAGAAATTTAGCGTTAAAATAACGCCAGCGATCGTTTTTTTATCAATTGAATCGGGCCCTGTAAGTCTTTACCACATCGGAAGAAATATATTGTTTTACTCTAATAATAGCTGATTTTCTACATGATCATTTATATTTATATAACCGTTATTATAATTCTATGCTATTTTTTTTACCTATTTGTGTCCCAGTGCATCCCAACCTGACAGCACCCCTTAGGTATTTAGAGTAGAGACACTAGATAATTGTATGGCCAGGTATTACCCCTTTCCCTGTATTTTTCTCCTTTTAATGGGAGGTGGGAAAAACAGATTTATCATAACCTATGGAAACTTTGACCCAAAGGAAATTCTGTGAATTCAATATTAACAATTAAACAGAGGCTGTGAGGTACCTGTTTGACAGCATTCGAGGCATCAGGTAGTAAAGATGGTGTCTCAGAACAGGGGCATCTTTCCTGGGTGTAACATGACAAAAAAAAACATGACAAAGTTACACCTCTTGGGGTAGTAATTAAGCGATGGCCCAATCATATACTAGAGCTTAGACTGGCTGATGTGCAGCACAGACCATACTCTCTAACTGAAATTGCTAATGCTCTCTCCTAAAGATATACACTTCCCATGCTGTCACCTAGGTTGGCAATGCAAAGTGTGTCTGGCCAGCCTAAGATGGCTGCAGTTGAACTCTAAAATAACCTAAAAAATAAAATACATAGACCATACAAGTGGCATACAGGTGAGTGTAAGTCCACAGTATATGAAAATACTCAAATAGGTGGGTATAAGTCCACAGTATATGAAAGTCCATGGTAAATTAAATTTATCAAGTAGTGTCTTCACTGATGTGGTGCATAAATATTCTCACATTGTTATCTGTACATAGTGTCGTTAGGGCTGATCCTAAGTGTAAGATCGGCTGAAAAGCCGATCTACGGATGTGCCGGGCAGATGTTGCCCGGCGTAACTATGGCAACGCCCGATCGTAGCACCAGCGTAGTAACGCTGGAGGGGGCGTCCTCCAGCGTTACTACGCTGTAGTTAGTGTAAGGAGGTTGGGGGAGGGAGGGTAATGAGGCTGGGAGGGCGTCGTTATCGTAACAACGCCGCCGTCCCAGCGTAGTTACCCTCACTTACGCCGACTGAAGTTAAGGTAGCCTTCAGCCAGCATAAGTGAGGGTAAGTACGCCTGGGGCAGGGGGAGTGTCAGGGGGAGTCCACAATGTAACACTGAGCATTAGTACGCTCAGCACTACATCGTAGCCCTGGATCAGGCCCATTGCCATTGTTATCTGCACATAGTTCTATACCATCCACACATTGGGCTGGATCCAGAGGCAGGAGGAGGCATTTAGATGAAGGAAAGTGGGCGCGCTTACAGAGTTAGGGCCCTAAATATACGCAGCTAATACACATAGGGTCGGAAGTGAGTGCGGAGAGTTAGGGCAAGTCTATGGAGGTGGAAGTTTAGGTCCGGCCGGAGGTTGCGAGGGGAGGGACTGTTTATTCTGGTGAGTGTAACCTGTTCCGACCTGCCACTTAGATTCGTATATTTGCGGCCCGATCGCCGATGGATCTCTGAATCAGGCCCATAGTGCCATTACCATTGTTATCTGCACAAAATGTAATTGCCATTGTTATCTGTACATAGTGCTATTACAATCTGCACATAGTGCCATTGATATCTGCACATAGTGTTGTTGCCATTGTTGTCTGCAAATAGTGCCGTTGCAATTTTTATCTGCACATAGTGCTGTTGCCATTTTTATTTGCACTTAGAGCTACTAGCATCTGCACTTAGTACTTATAGACACTTTCATTCAGTGCCTCTATTACCTGCATGTAGTGTCTTCTCCTGACCATTGGGCTTCCCAGCTCTTAGGGTTATCTAGTCCAACTACTGTACCACCTTAGCCTCTAATTACCTTCAAGTAGCTGAATCTGTTGTCTCTTTCCTTATTGTGGGGGTTGTGTACCGATCAGTCTGGTGTGCACTACTGTTCTGGCTCCTGTATACACTGCATCAGTCTAGCACTTGTCACCAAGGACCGCAACCCGCTGAGGTTCTGCAGCACCATCCTAACCTCACCATCAGAGACTCTAGTGAAAACAAGGCCACAGTTAGACTCCATGCCTTGGTGACTAAGTGTTGGAATCATAACAGTTGCACTTGGAAGGTAAAATATTACTGCAGTTGTCTGATATTGCAGAATGTCCACAGCATGCCCTAACGCTTGTGTAAATATTTATCAGGAAACTGTTCCATACTTCATTTCATTCAGGTTTAGATTGGACTCTCTTCTTCATCATTGGAAACACAGCCTTACTGTACATAGATTATATTTGTTCAGACATTCCCTCCCATGGTATGCCAGTCTGAATACAAGCAGTCACATCAGTGATTGATTTGAGTCTGGATCGTCTTATTTGCTTATGCATTTGATCTGGGCATGCTTAACTATGCATAGATATGAGTCTGGATTTGGTCCATTATTTTCATCTTTCAGGATATGAAAATACATATGAATATACATATATTATATGTAAATCCTTGCTTACTTTCCTTTATTTATAGAATTGCTTATCGGTAACCAGACATGAGGGGGTTAATTCAATCTTCTGGAGTCATTTCTTAATATATTAGTTTAGAATCAATCCAAGCTCCTATTTTTAATCAAAACAGTATTCAGAATATGATTCCTAAAGATTATATTTTGCTAGATTTGCGATACATATCTGGTCCCTATGACAGATTGCATTCGCACTTGAGCTGCCTGGATAATCTAAAGTCAGTTGACCTTTAATAAAGGGGAGGAAAATGCCATCCTTAAAAGAGGCACAGCAGGTCACCTTAATATGCTTCTATCCTTAAAAACACACCAAGGAGTTTAAGCATTGCTTTAATCATTGCTGGAAAAATAATCTGCAAGGAACAAACAGATATGTGTATATATTAAATATGAATATAATCTTTGTGTTTCACTAATGTTGCTTTGGACAAACACAGATGGATAAGGCTTGTGGCTACAAATGATTTTTTAAGGAAAGAGATAAACATATTTAAGAAAAAATTTTGTTACCCTGTTAAACAGTTTATAAATTTCACATATTAAAATAAGGAGTAACTTTAATCTGCAGCTGAAAGTAACAATTTTTGCCACATTATGGATTGTGGGCCAGATCCTGAGCTACGTACGCTTGCGTTTTTACGCCTGCCGCTGACATAAAATCTGCAATTTGTATGTATTGCGCATGCGTGCGGCAGATGTTACGCAACTCTGATCGTACGTAACTTCTGTGTAAATACAAAAAAAGAAAGGGTGTGTTATTTATACAACACCCGGAAATACGCTTTGTAGGCCTAAGGAGGCATTCAATTAGTACAGTATGGGCCGGGTTAGGCCGTTACATACGTCAATCCATCACTTATGTCCGTATTTACGCTTGGAAAAGTTAAGATAGTGTTTGGCAAACGTAAATCGAGTAATGTACGTACGAGCGAGGGCAGTGCCTACGGGAGTGCATAGCACTTACAATAGCGTAAATACGCTACGCCAACGAACGAAAAACAGCTTAGATCTGGATCTAATCCTATGTTTAAACCTGATGGCATAGTTGCAAGTTTTTTTGTTTTTTTTAAATAAAAAGGAAAACTTTGGTAAACTGTCCTTCACAAAACTAATCTCTCTTAATAAAAGACACATCACATACCCACCATCCAATAAAAGACACAGACAATCATTGTGACAACTTTTGACCTTTGACTAAAGTGTATAACATTAGGATGTCATTGTCAGTAGCATTGACTGGCAAAGGAATGTAGTCATCCATTGTGAATCTAAATGAATGAGCAACAGTCCTTAAAATAGCTAATATTTATTTTATTTTATTACAATTTAGTAAAGTGGTGTTCATGATGCCACAAAAATATTGTTGACTATTTTTCCAATTAGTTTTCATTTTCTCTGACAACTAATATAGCACTTTGTGAACAAGCCATCTCCTAGGGTATATTGAGACCTAAATGGGAATGATTATAGACCAGGGACAGATGGTGTTTTAGTACATCCATGTCATCTGTAGTAAAAGTTATGTTCCAAAATAAAACAAAACTAAAATTTATTTTGTGTTTTACATGTGTATTGTCCTTTATTAACACATAATGGAAAATTCTAAATTTAAAGCTAGTCATATCTTATAATCAACACAATTAATTTTTGTTTGCTTGAAAGTATAAGTTTAAATATTTAAGTGTTTTGCAAGTTTATGCATAAAGCAATAACATGTTAATGATACAAGCTGAACTACATATTAAGATTTCTGGTATACAAAAAATACAAAGTATAATCATTATATGTTAAGGTATTTGGATTCAGTATATCTCTGCTCTTTCCCAACTCCTTCACAAGCTAGTTTTAAATATTATTTGCTGAAGCTTTAATTTATTCTATTTACCGATTAACCTTTTTAGTGAAGTCATTTTCCCCACATATCCTCTAAGTCTTGACCTACCACCCTCCAGTTTAAAAACATACCCATATGTACTAATACATCTCTTTTACCCTCCTCTCCCTGGTTAAGCCCATTGATATATTTGTAAGCTGCTACCATATTCTATCCACTTTCCTTTCTCTGCTTTAAGCTCTACATGTTTCATTTGACTAGTTATTCTGGATATATTTTGTGATGCAAACTATGGAGTATATTATTGCCCTTCTTTGCATAGTTTGTAATGTATCGATTTCCTTCTGCTATATTTTGCATTTAGTCACCAAACGGATTATTCATTTACACAGTTTAATGATTTGTGAAACCCAAGTTCCTCATAAATGTACTAACGTTGAGTCAGTCGGCTTAGCTTCTAAATCCAAACCACCAAGGTACCCCATTTTCCAATGAAGAGACTTTTGGTTGCATTTATTAACAAATTATATAAATAGTAATAATAACTATGCATATATCAATACGCAATATGCATGTATAAAAAGACACCAGATGGTGGCGGAAGAAAGCAGTGCAGGCCATAATGCTCTAAGCCTTGCTTAGAGAATGATCAAAGTGGGGGGCCTGAAATCTACCCCACTTCCTGCCCGCCTTCCCCCGCAGAGCTAGTTTACGCTTTCTCCCGGTTAACCCCACTGAACACTAGGCCCGCTCATAAAATGAAACGCGATGCAGACCAGGTTAACAGAAAAGAAGACTCCTTGGCTCAACCACCCATATGCCTCATGGGATACTCCCGTTGCACTGTGCTGCCTTCCTGTCACCAGACCGCTAAGGATCAATGCCATCAAATTCTGCTGAAACAACAAGAGAAAAAGAATGACCGATCCAGACTGGGCATCATTCTCAGAGAGTTTTTAAGCAAAGACCCCTATGTCTCCACCCCCCAACACCATTGGGTCAAAGTGCATAACAATTTAACAAATGCATAACTGCAACAACTTAAACCAGCCCAGCCTCTCCCCAATTCACAGTTTAATTTCTCTTGGGCATGGTTAACCCTTGGTTCACTTTTTTTCTCATCAGCAACCATACCCCATAGTTTCCATAACAGTAAAAGAAAAAAAAATTAAAGTATTTTCAATGATGAATAAGGTAAGTGGACCTTAATGACAAGGTTACAACCTATTGAACTGTAAGGTTTGCTCAATTCACTTGCATAGGTACAATGGCTTAAGACCTAAATAACACTTTGGATAAAAATTGCGTACACGCAAGTGCGATTCAAGGATAGCAGCAGCAGCAGCTACCAACACCTACACACTTATTGGTGTTATTCTGTGCATAAGTATGCTGTACATAGAATTAGGAAAGTAGGATAGGATATGGCCCTTGAATCGTGCGTGAATTGGAGACTTATTTTTAGTAGAGATTCAGCCAAACGTTTAGCATCACAGACATTGCTTTTTTACTTAAATAAATTTATTAACTAGCATGCCTTTGTATTTTTGGACTATCACTTAATTCTTTTAAGAAGTAAAAATAGAAGACAACTGTAACTGTGCCATGAGCAACACACAAAAAAAGGAAAAAATTTTGTTCAAAAAAAGATATTTAAAAAAATAATTTGCTGTTCATGATTGTTTTTTACATTTTCAATAACATTTTTTTTATTTAAAAAAAATCATTCTTACAAATGTAGCATTAATTACCAAATGTAACATTGGGCCTGATCCAGCACTACGAAAATTCGCACGACGGGCGAATGCGAACGTACGCTCGTCGTATCAACCTACACGCCCCTAGCACTCCCATAGTAAAATCCCTGCTTACGGCGGCTATACCCTACACTGGGTACGACCGTCGGCCGTACGAAAATTCGCAGAAAATACGCTGAGAAAATACGCTTAGCACGCCCATACTGTACAATTAAAATGGCTACCCCCGCCTCCCTGTAGTAAAACGGGCCCCCAGCCGACCATCGAAAAAAAAATCCGCTCGCCGTGCGAAAAATACGCTAACGATACGCCCGCTATTCGCTCATGACGCGGGCCCAAGGTTGAAGGGCGGCACCATTAACTTAAAGGTTAAACTGGTTATGAGTTCAGAGCTAGGGAACTGAAGCTTTCCTTTTTGCCTCGGCCGTAATTTCCCTGTTTTGAAGGTTGTGCGCATGCACACAACCTTCATACGGCAGCGTAATGGCCGGCGGCCATAACTATAGTTACGAAAAGGGGGCTTTCCCCCCCTTTACACATGCCGTATCTCCGCCGTCAAGGCGGAGATAGGCATGCAAATTAGGGAACGGGGCGGAGGAATCCCCGTCACAATCACTAATGCGGCTGTAAGGTCGCAGAGCTGATCGTATTAGTTAGGGTAGGAATCTGGACATTGCATTATGAACATTTTAATACTCACTGCTTTTTCTCAATATCCTTCAAATCCATACTATCCTGTACTGGTTAATCATCTGTGCTACTCCATCTGCACTTCTCTGTGTATACTCTAGTCCTGTACTGGTTAATCGCCTGTGCTACTCCATCTGCATTTTTTCTTGTTTTAGACCTACAAAAAGAAACCCTAGTAAGAGAAACAAGAAAAACTGACTTCGCTAAATAATCCAAACTAAGGACGTGGTGATCCTTTTATTTTTATCACTGTGTTTGAGAGAAGGAGAAAATATACCCTTTGTTCGTATTGCCAGGGAGAAGGAGAAGGAAATTTAAATACTAAGTATAGCACTAATAAACTCCTGCTGTCACCATATCCCCCTTTCCCCAAAGCCTCGACATGAATGGTGTTTGGACCATGTCTGGGACCTAAGCAGCAGATTGTAATTATACAATTTCACCATCTCTTCAGAAACTTTTGCTCAACCATCAGTCTAAGATTTACAAGAAAAATATTCCATACCCAAAACTTCTACCAATACTTGCAAATTATCATAGTTTTCTATTGCCTTTCTATTAGCTCCCTCTGTCAGCTTCAAATTTGAGCACATATGTACTGGCTGTTTAAATAATAGTATTAGTGAAATTCTGTACCATTCACTCCCTGAAAACAAGCCAATAAGATTAGCATTATATTCTCTAGGAAGAGGACTGGAGAAGACGTCTGCACCAGGATGGCCAAATGCTTAATTATTGTGGCTGTACATAAAATCGCTTACAAGGTAAATAGATTATTATTAAGAAATGATTTTCTAATTATATATAGGAATTTCTCCCTCCTAATCATATAAGTGATAACTGATTATAACTAGCCTATATTTCGCTAATTTGACATCTTCCTAACATATAGGGCCTGATTCACACTTAAGAATATGCGTAGTTTTAGGTGCGTATATTTAAGAACGGATGCACTGCGCATGCGTAGTAAGTTTTATACGCTGTTTACGTTAGACTTACGCATGAAATTACGTACTTCTACATTACGCACCTAAAGTCTCTAGGTTCGTAATAACATACGTAAATAGGGGCGTTCTGTGAATAAGTAACTAGGCAGATAGGCATATTTGGGAGGAGAGAGGCAGTTAAATGACCAAATGAAGGTGTGGTTATGCAGTTAAGTTCCTAAGTACTATCCCTACCTATTCAAATGCGAACCTACAGTTAAGGGAGCCCCATGGCACTCGTAAGTCACATAAGAACCTAAAAACCGGGGGTGTGCTGAGGGAGTTTTATTGCTATTAGGTGCGTATATTTAGGTACCTATCGCATTCTTAAGTCTGAATCAGGCCCTTTATTTATGTAAGTTACGTAGAATATAGGCATGTAAGTGCTTTAGGCACAGACGTGAATTGCACTTGGGGACATACGTACAGATGGGCGGGGTAGAAATACGTACTTGAAAATTTACATGAAAGTGGGTGGGGAGAGGCATTTAAATGAACGCTTGAGGGCGCGGCTATAAAGAATCGCACGGACGGAATACATATACGCATGTAAGTACGCACGTAGAGATTAGAGTGGTCTATGGAGGTGTAGGTCTACGACTGCACAGCCAGGAGAGGGTAGTGTCGTGGGTGTTGACTTGTTACGTGCATGCGTATAATTGCGTACTTTTAAAAAATGGATCTCTGAATAAGCCCCATAGCTTTAAGTAGAAGAGCCTTATGTGTGTTAATTAAATGCACATGTGCATTTATTAAAATTTTGCAGCAGCTGATGGCAGTGTGCAGTATGTATGGACACATGGGCTTTCATATGGTACAACAGGCTTCAGCAACTTATGAGTTGAGGGCTACCTTAACTTTTCCTGTACTTATGTTTTGTTACGCAAGCCACTCATGCTTGTGAATCTCTCTGTCACAAACTCCCTCAGTTTGATACACCAAGACAAGTTTTGGGGAAAAGAAAAACAGTTTATTGAAGATAAACAAAAAATCAGATATACAAGCACAGATTAATGGCATGAAATAACGTAGATCAAACAAGACCAAACAGAGATAAACAAAGGAGCAAACAGACAAGAAGAAATAAACCAGCAGGTACAGGATCAAGAGAATACAGGGCTGTGACCTACACAGACTGAAGACAATCAATGATCCAGCAAGGAGTGCTGGATCATGCATGGTATAAATAGCCAGGTGTCAGGTATGATCCATAATGGATGATGACCAGACACCTGACACCTGACCCAGAGGCTGAACACAGCGACACCTAAGGTAGGATACAATATGACAGTCCAGACAGAGAACACGGGTGGCCTCTACTGGTGAGAGGTCAATACTACAAGACTCCTAACACTCTCGTAAATGCATTGGCACGCCATTGTATACTGTACATTAGTAGTCCATGTGCAACTCCTTTGCATTAAGTGTCTTGCCCCTCTAGCTACGCATGCGGGAATCGTCTCGTACCAATGCGTGCTTCCGTGTGTGTGAATCAGCAAGCTATGTTTCATATGCAGATTTTTGGGTTCTGGGCATGCACAGTTTATAAAATCGTAAAAACACACAAGTAGATTCCACACTTACTTATTTGTGAATACTATCCTTAATTCTTAATTTAGGCTTAACATGTAAGGCTATAACAAGTTTTTCATTCTGAAGCAATATAAAAGAATGATAAAAAAAATACAAAAAATAAAGAAGATAAATATGGTTCCAAATTAAAGCTTTATCTATCCAGGAATAAATATTACATATGCCCAAACTTTAGGGGCATAGTTGAGGGGAAAACATTGCAGAGGATCTCCATATTGTAATCAGCAATGTCTCCATGAATGTTTGGTATAAAATGTTGTCTCAAAGATGGGATGGGATTTTCCTTCTTATAAATGTTATAAATGTTGTTTTAATTTATGACATGCTTTATGGAGCTTAAAGTGAAAGAGTAAAATGTGAACTGAAATCCTGAGTATAACCAAAGTGACCGCAAAAATTTAGTAACAGGATTATGAAATAGATAACAATAAAATGGATTCAAAACTTCATGTTTCCTGTGATTGTATAACTTGACAATTGATGGACAGCAATATGCAGGCATCCAAGCATTTGAAATGTAATGACTCCGACTCGCAATGATGGACTTCCAACAGCCAGCATCTACATGATCTTTTTCCAACTGAAGAGGATAGAAATTTTTAGAACTATGGAAGTCTGGAGCAGTACTTATTGAGAGGGGTGTCCTCTTGTGATGATCACAACCCAGCTCTTCTTTCAGAAGGTGTCATTTATATTCAGGTCTTGGTGGAAGTAGAATTTATTATTGTGAAGCACTGATGCAAATGCTTGCACAAAATGAAAAAATGGTTGTGATCTAATGGGCATCTACAGAACTTTGGGGAAATCATATTTCCAGACCTAAACCTTTGCTTTTTAATTAGGAGTTTAAGGGTATAGCTAAAATGTTAATCTAGAGGCTTTATCTGACAAACCACTTTGCAAATAAAAGATTGCTTTGGCAAGTTCAGACAGTTCATAGTGAGTGCGTAGGGTAAGGTGTAAATGTAGTGTAAGATTTGAATGCACAGCTACCGGTAAATAATTGATGTCCAATCCAATCCGATCGCAATTGTGGCCAAACGCACAAAAGGTTATGCCAATAGGGAAAGCAATAATCCCACCCGCATTGGTTCTAGGCTTCTAACAGAATGCTCTGTGACCTTCAGGGCCAAGGCATGACCTTTTAAACAATCTGGTCTAAAAGGAGAATGATGTCATGGAAAAACAAGCAGTAATCAGGACTGGTCAGTTTCTTAGGACATTTTAAGTATTCAGGTTCACTGGCTCCTCTCACTTTTTCTCACACATTTCAGATTAAAAATTTATCAAAATCTATACCTTGTGATTAACTAATGCAATCATTTTTCTACTGTAAGCATAACATTGTACCTGATTCAGATTTAAGAGTGGGTTATGTACGGATGGATCCTCACCTAACTGACCCGTCCAGACCCACGACACACCCTTGTTTTTAGAAGCCTAATGGCACTTAAGAGCGCCATAGGCTACCTTAAGTAAACGTGCATATTTTCCTTCTAAGAAGCAAAATGCACACAGTGGTTCCCTTGTTGCACAATCCCCACCTCCTTACCATACTTCCCTCTACCCATTTTTTTCTGAGGCGGCACTGGCACGCATCCTTTTACCAATATCACTACATGCTGTCTTTAAAGACCACACGTAGTGAATCTACATACTTAAGTGGTACGTAGATTGCGTAAATAACCTACTACGCAAGCATAGTAGGTTATTTATCGGAAATGCGCACATAAGAAGCTTCTTAAATCTGAATCCGGACCATTATTTTTATTGCATAAAGAGTTACACAATGAGCCTAAACATAATCTTAATATGTCATTCTTATACTGAGATATATAAAGGGACAAGCAGCACATGTGCTGTGCAGCGTTACCCTATACTATCGCCTCAACCGTTCCCTTGGTAACCAAGCTAGTGTCCCTATGAGAAGGAATACAGAGTGGTTCCCAGGGTGTACCGGGCACTCCCCTACCTTGAGCATTAGATTTATTTATTCAAATACATTTTAATATCTGTAATATTGTACAGACTATGGGCCAGATTCACAACAGCGTTTTTTTTTTCATAATTTTCCGAATATAGCTACTATGCATGCGTAGTAACTATTTTACGCTATCTATGTAGCATTTCATTACGTAGATTGTGTACATGCGGTCTATAAAGTAGCTATAGTTTACTAGCTACATTCGGAAAATTACGGACTTATGAAAAAAAAACGCTGTTGTGAATCTGGCACTATGTCTCTTTGCATTTGTTTAACACGGCTTTTATAGTCATGGTTCTCTGCCCACACCTAAGATGGCGCCAGTCTCTTCCCAGAAGGGCATTTACTGCACATGCGCAATTTTTAAAGAAAAAGGTGCCCTTTTTCAGTATAAATATCTGTTCTTTCTGTCATGTAGTCCCTTTATATATCTCCCTGATGAAGTCCAGAGGTAAAACTAAGGACGAAACGTGTTGGAATTATTGATGACCTATGCTGTGTGGTTCTGATCATTTTCAGATAAGCTTGACTTATGCCTTTTTTATTGTACACATTTTGGGGTAGATCCAGAACTCCGCTTGCAATACGTTTACTCGCGTAGCATATTTACGCGCGCGTACTTTCAATACACTCCCCTTGGCACACCCCTTGAATGTACGTATTTTGTTCGAGATCCGCTTTCCAAACCCTACCTTAACTTTTGCCCACGTAACCGATGTCATCCGCTCACGTACGTATGGGCAACACGTATTTACGCAGCTAAGCACGCCCACACTGTACACTTTAAATCCAAACCCCCGCCTACATATTTCAGACGTATTTTTGACTCATTAAAATTGGCACGCCCACACGTAAGGATTTACATGACACATACGTAAATGACCCATACGTTCACATTTACGCTACATTACGGAGCGTATTTTCTATGGTGTGCATGCGCAGTACTTACCAAAACACGATTTTACATCTCCGCCATGCGTAAATTCGCTCACAAGCGTTGTTCTGGATCTGGCCCTTTATCTTGATTAATAAATGTAAATGTTTATTTAATATACTACACCAGAAAGCTGCACTTTTATGTGTTCTTTTGTATGAGAAATTATCCACGAGCATTAGGAAGAATACACATGAAGCAGTAAAAGAACTCTTGCTTTAAAGCCTCTATACCATTGATATCCAGTACTAATACATCTTTACCATTATAGATACATTTGAGGTGATGGATCACTATCCTAAAACTTCACACTTGGGTGATAAACCAGTTACTAATATATTACATATATATACTACACTAGGTGCTTCCCATTTCTTTTACATTTGTCTTTTCAGTGTTAATCCGTGGGAACTGACAGATTTTTTCTGGGACGGCGGACTCTGAACAACCAGGCTGCATTGTGAAGTTTGCTGCACATCATTTACAGTGACTGTTATTAATATTGAACTTGGGACTTTCCTGTTTTATATATATCTATATATTTTTTTTAAATGACTTTGGAATTAATTATTTAATTGGTGGGGATGAAAAACGATGTGATTTTATGGCACACAGAAATAAAAAATCACTCCTAGGCCCAGATTTACTAAGCTTCGGGGAAGAAAAAGTGGAGAAGTTGCCCAGATTCTAGTTAACATTTTCTAGTATGTAATAGCAAAGTGAGAGCTAGAATCTAATTCCCTGGCCTCTACGCGCAATGGCTTTTCCAGCAACATGTGGCATCTTGCAGGATAATATTGTAAAAGGTATAATAAATATAAATTGTGTCTTTATGAAACTTATACTGTTATATAGTGGAACATTACTCTCCCCTAAAAGACTGTATTGCCAAACAGCATTTAGCAATGGCTGTCCGCTATGCAGGCAAGTAGCAGTATTAATTTTTTTGCAAAGCTATTAGGATTAAAAGAAAAGTTGAAGAGTTCTGGAACACATTGGTGTGGGTGAGTTAAAAAAAAGGGAATCTTTATTTTGATATACATTTCCTAAACTAAATTGTCAGTTAGATTAAGTAAGCCCTTTCTATTCTGATGTACCTTCATCTTTTACACTGAAACAACTATAAACACAACTTTTGCATAGGGAATACTGTACATGTTCTCGGTATTGTTTGGGATTGCAAACTACTAAATAGCCCAATAAAACATTATGTACTGTGTAGCAATATAAGTTACAAAAAACAACATGTTGTGATGAGTCTTGTAATATCTGAGCATTTGACCATTAGAAGTATTCACCATCTGTTTAGTGATCCCACAGTAGTATATCAGCTAATGCCACACATTTTGGATGAATGATCTTTAGTTTAAGATTACCTCTTTGAACATAAACATTACTAACACAATAAAATATCTCTTATTGGATATAATGCAATGTCAGTTATATAGATCAACACAGGCTGATATCCCAACAGAAAATGGGCCCACAAAAAGTATCATACATTAGGACTAACAAGATTAGAGTTGGTAGCACACGTGCTATACAAGTGCATGTCCCAACAACCCTGGGATCTAAGCATTTGAAAAGGTGATTGCAGACCAGACAGTAAGCAGTTACTCATTCTGGATGGCTATGTATAACTGCAGACTGATTGCACCAACACAGAACAGTTTCTCCATCTATCTGGACATGCACGGACCAGCTGTGTACCACCCATGCACCTGATGGGATGGGATGTCTACGTTAAAACCTGCCATTACCCTTCTATGATAGGCTAAAATGCATTTTTGTATTGTAGAGAGAGATGACCTGTAAGTAAAGATTACATATTTTGTTGAATATTTCTGTTTTTTCCACCTCAAACTAACTTTTACACAAAATACATTAAATGAAATAAGAAATACTTTATATACACCAACAAAAAACATCAAATACAGTGAAGAACACCTAACTTGACCTCTTTGTCTTATTAATTAAAGACTAGAAATTCTTTAATATGTCACACTTTCCAAAAAAAAACAGAAAAAAAGCAAAGTCCAGCTAGGTGCTTTGCTGGACAAGTTTCCTGTCTTATCACCAAAAAGGTTGCAGTCTATGGTGACAGAATTTGCACAGTGAACTTATCAAATTGTAAACTGGGTGTGTCATGGACAGAAAATGAGATGGTCTGCACATGTGAATACCTCCTGTTATTAAATAAGTAAGCAAAATACATAGATATGCCTATCATGAGGAATAGATGTGGGTATTTCCTGTGGTATATAATGAGGCTCTACATGAACAATGCGAATCTGTGGCCTTAACAGATTGTGCTGACTTTTACAAGACTGCCCTGTGTCATGATATCCAAATCAGGCTATGAATATGTACCAACTAATGAGTGTGGACTGTATGTTAAACACCTTTTAATCACTCTCACATGTTTAACCACATATATCACTTGACTTGCCTCACATCATCTTCAATGAGGAACGTTGTACAGTTGCATTGCTTTGAATCACAATTTTCTTTACTTACAGTAGAATTCTGGACAATCACTACCACCTAGCAGGCATACAGATTATTACATTCTTAAGAACTCTATCTAAATCTGTTGTGTTGTATTACCATCTAGTGGACAATTCCGAGAAGACATCAGAAGAGTTTGGAGTTAGCTTGGAAATAATTTGTATTAATAAATTGTTAGGTGTTAAGGTTGACACATTTGCTGTTCAATTATTCCTATTATTGTATCTGAAAATAAATAATTAGCTTTTATCAGTAATATATAGTAAATATTTCATTCATATTCATTTAATTCATATGAAAATTAAATTGTAAAGATAAATTGTTTAGAACATGTTAAATATTAAGTTATAATTGAAGATAAATATAAAAATATTATCTTATATGAAGTAAGTCACAAACATGTGTAGTACAGGATCATTTATGACATTTATGTGTCCATTTTATGAACGTACTACATTTTATTACATTTCTTTACTACATTATTACATATTCAATATAGCCACAAGAAGTCAATTCAGACACAGTACAAATTACTTAAGCATGTCTCCTGTTATATCTTACTGAATATGATATTTAGCATGCCCTACAGAGGTACTGAAAGGCACTGCTACTTGAAAAGCATCTATTCACTAACATTATGTAGTATAAGGAATGCCAACATAACTAACTTGACATAATGAGATTCAATAATCACCACCAGAGCTACAGTTATTCACACGGATAATGAAAAATAGAAGCTGTGATTCAATGTGTAGTAAATTACTAG
Source organism: Limnodynastes dumerilii (assembly GCA_011038615.1). NCBI lineage: Eukaryota > Metazoa > Chordata > Amphibia > Anura > Limnodynastidae > Limnodynastes > Limnodynastes dumerilii. Next base: position 15,721 of record WWET01001062.1, read on the forward strand.
TCTGACATTGTTTTCCTCGGATCACAAATGACAACAGTATATTTTACAACAGGGGACCTGATTTAGAGTTTTAGCGGAATTCTGTCAGAATTCTCGTTCTCTCGATAATTGTGACAGTGCCCAAAGGGTATAAATTTACCCCAATGACAGTACACCTGTCATTAGCGTCGGGATGACATAGTTTGCGTCGTCTGTATAGGGCTTTTTTTTGCCAAGGCCACCACCCGGATTAAAAGCTTACAAGACTGGACCCCCACCAGAGCAGGTAAGTATGTTTTTTTTTATTTTTGGGGCCATCTTATGGGCATTTTTTAAAAATTTTTATTTGGAGGGGCACATGTGGCATTTTTTATTATTTAAATTATGTGGGCACTGTATTAATTTTTTTAAAGAAGGGAACAGTGTTCGTGGATTTATTTAATTTCTTTAATTTTCTTTTTTCATTTTTATGTGGGCACTGTACTTTTTTTAAAAAAGAAGGGGATGGGTATTGGCAGGTTTTTATTACTTGAAATCATTTGGGGGCACGTGAACATTTACAAAGTGTGTTTTATAGAGGGCAAAGGAATGGCCTTTTTTTTTTAGCTCATGTGAGCTGCACCTACACTTAAACCATCTCGGAGATGGTGTAAGCGTAAGGCTTATTAAGCAGCCACCGGACCACAGTGGAAACAGTATTTAAATGAGAAAAGCAACCCTTTCATAGGCACAGCCCGGTCGGATGCGATCGCAGTTCGATGGGTACTTTTGCGCCCATCTTTATGTGCGCGCTCCCGATCTGGGTATGCGCAGCTGACATTTTGGCTACGCTTCTGTCTGAAAAATAGACGGAAGCGCAGCTCTGAATCAGGGCCAGGGTATTTTAGGAAGATAAACTGTAGTGTAGAATGAAGTCACTTTGGACAGGATCTAGACCTCTGCAAACAGGTCATTTTTCCCCTAGTAAGGTAAATGACCTCATTTTGTGCAGTGTACACTACACTTCCATTAAGGATCTGTATGTTCCAGAGCCAGACTGCCATAATGGAAGTGTTTCTGACAGCAGGGCATAAACAGTGCTTATTTTGCAATTAACACACCTCCCACCATGTATATATGGTATACACCTCCAACATGTGTACATGGTGAGAGGCGTGCTAATTGCAAACTAAATACTGTTTATGCCCTTACATACTATACATTCTTATTTATTTATTAATAGAATTAACAATCATTATAAACACGACTGGGTAGTAACAAATAGATTGGGTGGGTAAAAGGGCAAAAGATATAGAGACTGGGTGGGAATCTTTTGGCGGCAGGAGAAAATATTGATAGCTCTGTTTTTGAAAGATTAAGTTTCTTCCGCACAAGCACCATGGGAATTATTTAGGTGGTGTCCTCCACTCACAACTTTGTGTAAGTATTGGGAGTGGCCACCTCTCACCCAGAATCCTTCAGGGATCTACATTCTGAATTCCGCTGCTCTGGATACCTTCCATTAAACTTAAAAGATTTGATCATAGTAATTAATAACGCTTCAATATACAGTAGTGTAGACAATTTTGATGCAAAAGTGCATTCTCTACAACAGTCAGTCAAGCTTGTTCAGACATATTAACCTGACTGATAACACTTGAAAACAGGATAAGCGGTTCTTAAATGCCGGCCCCTTCTACAGATGTTCTAAGCCCCATTAGATACATCTTTTTGAATCAGGGATAGTGTAAATTACCTGTTGTGAAATCTGACTATTAACTGGTACAGTTTTATAGCAATTAAAAAATTCTATAATGTAAGTGTAGTTATTTTTGTTGCTTATTTAAAGAGTTAGTTTTGAGAACCTTTAATTCACATAAAAATCTGAGCTAGTTTTAAAATGTTAAGTGATAAACTCAAGAAAAAGGCAAAGATCCTTATTTACCTCTCGCCTATCTGTATACACCAGACTTTGTGGTACTTCTATAGAATTTGTAGTAAGGCAAAAGGTGAAATAAAGAAGCAAAGGTAAGTATCCTTGATGTGCCTTATTTGCATATATATCCTCTCTCCATGTAGCCCATTCAGCAAGAAGTAAGTGAAGGGAGAATTATAGATGTATTAAATAAGGTTTGTAAATGTTATTCCACAGGCTAATTTTTTTATTATATAAATGCACACTATACAAACATATACAGATCATGGTAACTGTAGAGAAATATAAGTATAGGATATAAGTATGTATATACAAAGATACAAGACTAGTTAAGTTGCAGATTCAGATTCAAGCATATAACAAGGGTTTATAGGGTTCTGATTTACAATTGTTGAAGGTCTTAGGTATAGGCTAGGCACAACAGTACAAGACAAGACACAAGAAACAAGCATAAAATAGATTGTAGATAATAAGGCAAAAAGCAGATTAAACAGGTAAAAGGCAAAACAGACTGTTATATGTAAAACTAGTACATCAGGGCGCGGAGTCTAACTACCGGAGCCCCTGATGGTGGGGATGGTCTTGGCTGCGAATCGGTAACAGATCATGGCCCCCAGTGACCAAATCTACACTATGTGAATAATCCGGACTAGCCAGATGATGGTACAGATATTGAGGGGTAGGTAACCGAGGACCCCGGAGTACTGGAGGAGCAGTACACAGGAATATACCAATTAAATTGGAGTGCAGATGGAGTAGCACAGTAATTACCAGATAGACTGGAGTGCAGATGGAGTAGCACAGAAAATACTGGATAGGCTAGAGTGCAGATGGAGTAGCACAGTAATCACCAGACAGATTGGAGTGCAGATGGAGTAGCACAGAAAATACTGGATAGGCTGGAATGCAGATGGAATAACACAGTATTTACCAGATAGTCTGTAGTGCAGAAGGAGTAGCAAAGTAATTACCAGGTAGTCTAGAGGGAAGATGGAGTAGTACAGTGCAAACAACCCAGCACAGGGGCTGGGAGACAAAAGGATCAAACTGCACTGAAGGGGTTAACAAGTCAGAGAGGCAGATGGAACACAGAGCACAGAGAGACCACAACTACAGGCACAGAGAACAAGGGACTGAAGGGCAAGGAAGGTGAGTAAGTAGCCAGGGACACAGAGCGAATGCAGGAACACTGGAAACGGGAACTTGCAGCAGGACCAAGGGAATGCTATAACCGGCACCGCCGCAGTAGAGATTATTAGACTAAAGGGTGGCGCCGTCAATGAGGACAGTGGAATAATACCACTCAACGATCAGATAGGCTTGCATTCAGATGACAAGGCAATGATCTGCACGCCAGCCCAGGAGGTCGGGAAAGGTGCGTCCAACATACCGAGCAGGCATCTAAACAAAAGAGCTTACACACCATTGCAAGCCATGCAATGGCATATAACATAGACAAAGCAGTATCAGTGCACATAATTACAAAAATATAACTGCCAATACAGGACAACCATGAGATTCCTGGGGCCTCATTTACTAAGGTCGATGTTGGCAGAATCACCCAAAGTCCTGGAACTTTAGCTGTTTTTACCCCATTGTGGTATTTACTAAAGCCAACTTTGGGCTTTCTCACCAACAAATTGACCATAATCGCTCTAACCTCCCTGTCCTGATTTCTCTAATGTAACCTATACAACACAGTTTATTCACTAAAGGCAATTTGACTAAATCACCTCTAGTGCGATCCGTGAGGGCAGAAAAAAAAATTGCCTCCCACCTCACACTTTAATAGAAATACACTTTAATAGAAAAACATGTGTCAACATAGGATTTTTCTCTCGCTTATCCTGCCGACACATATACTACTATAAGGAAAAGCATGGTCATGAATTTGTGGCCATGCTAATCCTTATTAGCAGCAGCCTGATAAGTGATAGAAGTTGTGTTGTGTCCTTTAAAAAAGTAAAAATGTACCCCAATAAACTTTGCTATATTACCTGACCTAACACTACATGTAAAACCATGAATAAAATGTATCAAACATGTCCCTTAGTGTGTCGCTAGAAAATACTGGTGGCCACCATTAAAAAATGTACCCTAAAGTGTATGTTAGTGTAAAACTGTGTAAAAAAATAATAAATAAATGTTGCCACTCACCGTTTAGCAGTCATTTGTCTTGGGATGACTTGCTAGTATTTTCACCTTCTTCTGCAGATCTTCTTTAAAAGCTGCTGGGAGAGGCTTGTCATGGATGACTGACCCTTTACTCATCACACTGATAGCCATCAATAGACACGGCGACCTGCAAACCTCATGCGGCAAAACCCATTCCTATGTCATTTATACTCCATATTTTATTGTACAGCATTGCCAATATCAGCAGGTACCAGATGTCAAAATTATGATAGAAAACTAAAGCCAGAAAGCGGTCTTAGCCCTGAAGAGTTCCTGGTACAAGTTTTAATTAAGTTATGCTCTGTAACCTGATACATTGAACAGGAACGGTCCCACCTCTCCCTGTTGCACTCCCTGTTCCCAACACACACAAATGCACAATGTTTGCCAGTCCATGGGGCGACGGACTCAACGAAAATTTTGAGATCACTCCTTTTCTCTGAGTAGGGGTTGGTATTCCAATTTTCTACAAAAGCCCCTTTAGAAATAATTATATAATCTATCTGTATTGATTTCTAAGTTTCATCAACACTTAAATGTAATGGTGCTAAACAACTACTTTTCTCCCAGGTATCAGACATAATAAATATGGGTTACTTCTCCTTTATTTGGGTTAGGTTATAGATCCCAATGCAAAATAATTTTGAATTATCCTTTCGAATACCTAATAAGAATGCCAGTAGGTTCTCACTGTGTGTGAATCGTATGCGGTGTGTACATGGTTAATTATACTATGTATGAACTGTATGCGGTTTATACATGGTTTATTATATGTGAGAAATCGGTCCGTTATTGATATTTTGTATATTTTCATCTGTATATAGTTTTGTTGATGTAAACATCGTCGTTTTTTATTGTCATTTTTATTGTAGTGCCTTGGTTGCCAAAAATAGTAGTTACTTTGGAAAGTGTCAGCCCCTCTGACCAATAATACTATAGATCGTGTTTCCGATTAATCATCAGCTGTGGAGACAGTTTTTAAGAGATGGACGTGGTGGACGAGTCACTCCCCCTGACGAAGTTGCTAAGCAACGAAACGCGTAGGGACACACCTACCCGCACCTTGCAATCATCTGTGTGCAGCTCACAGCCACCGACGACTCCTTCCCCACGTGCAGCGGCTGCTGCGGTCTGAGTATACGGACACTGAAGGACATTCTCCGGCGGGGTCTGTGTAACGGGATCTGCTTACCGGCGCTCCTGACTGCCACTGCTAGATGATATTGTGATGTGCCTCTGTTCAAGACATTTCGATGGTATTTGTTTTTAATCTTACCTGTTATATTTTTTATTAAGAAATCTGCACAATGAAGCGCCCCCTCTCTTCTTGAATCTTTTACAGTTTGTACGTGGATCTGGACTCACGTTCTTAAAGGGGAAGACGCGGTTGCCTTCGCAATCTTGTGCACTTATTACAAATTGGACTTTTGAATTTCCCTGTGTCTAAAGGAAGTGCGCACACTCTCCTGCACGTATTGTATATATATAAATATATATACATACAAGGTTTTTTAATATATATATTTTTACAACCTGATATAAATAAATTCTAAGTATTTTTGGTGTAAAGACATTGAATTTATATAATTTACAAGTAACTAAATCCAAGCGCCGCTATTGGAGAAATTTTGTGAGCATTGGGCATTCCATCTGGATGTGCGTGCTGAGAGAATGCAGATCCGTATGGATCACTTAAGGCAGGGGTGGCCCATCTGTGGCTCCCGAGGCGCATGTAGCTCTTTAATCTCTGGTGTGCATCTCCCTGACTGCAGTTGTAAACCAGAGATCTCCTTCTCAGGGGTGTAGGGAGGGCGGAGCAACTGGAGCTCGAGCTCCAGGTTCCAAACGGACCAAGTGGGGCCGCAGGAGTCCGGCAGCTGTCAGATCTCTGACAGTATGCCGGCTCCAGGCACACAAGAATCAGTGCGTCTGGAGCCGGCAGACTGTCAGAGATCTAACAGCTGCCGGACTCCTGCGGTCAAATTACCCTGCTTCATGCGTGTGACATCGTGACGTCACGCATGGGTAGCAGAGCCGCGGCGGAGTGCAGAAAGGTGCAGGTAAGTATAGTAGGGAGGGATATGAGGAAGAGGGAGATGAACATGGGAAGAAAAGATGAAGGGGATAATGAAATAAAGAAAATGGTGGTGAGGGGGGGTATGGGGAGGGGGCTGATGAAGAGCAGGGGAAAATACTGAAGTGTATAAAAATAATTAGAAAGGGGAGGGGTGATGAAAATGGTGAAATGAATGGGAAGGGGGAGACAATGAATGGGGAGGGGGATGATGAAGGGGGTAGAAAAATGATAAAGCTAATTGAGAGGGGAAGATGGTGATAATGGGGAGATACAGAAATGATAAGGGGGAGGGGGAGCTGATGAATGGGGAGATTATGGATGATGATGGGATAGAGAAATTATAAAGTGGAGAGGGAAGGGTAGGTGATGAATGGGGAGGGGAACATGATAAGGGGATAGAGAAATGATAACTGGGAAGGAGAGGTGATAAGGAGAATGGGGAGATGAACAGGGAGGAGGGGATGATGAGGGGATAGAGAAATTATAAAGGGGAGAATGATGGGGAGGTGAAGAATGGGGAGGGGGCAATGATAAATTGAATGATGAGGGGATAGAGAAATGATAAAGCAGAGGGGGGGATATGAGAAGAATGGGGAGATGATGAATGGGGAGGGGATGATGATGAGGGGATAGAGAAATGATAAAGGGAAAAAAGAGGGAGGGGTTATGAGGATAATGAAGAGATGATGAATGGGAAGGGGGAGATGATGCAGAGATATTATTACAGATTATTATTACAGATATATTTTATTTTGCTCTTTGAATACCCTCATCTAGATCAGCTGCCCCTGTGTTCCAGGTTAAATAACAGAGTACTGTGGGTGAACCAATCATTTCTTTGCAGCCTATCACTGAGAGAGGGCCGGTAAGTTTTATATATCTTATTTTGGTACATAGATTGTTTTACATAGATTGTGTTGTATTAAAAGGTGACTGGGTCCTGCCATCAATAATTTATAATATGTAGGCAGTTACTACAGAGGGCGGTAAGTACCGTGTTATAGAAGTTTATTTTTAAGTGTAGGGACCTATCTAAATGAGGTATCCTTGCAGCCGG
>WWET01001062.1:32299-53326 GCA_011038615.1 Limnodynastes dumerilii
TAGGTACCTTATGGCATTTAAGAGTGCCATTGGGCTACCCTTATCTTACTGTGCGTAGTATCCTTCAGGAGACAAAAGGAGAATGGCTCTCCCCGCCTCACCCCACCTTCCACTGCTAATCTATATCCCTTCCCCCTCCCACTTCTATCTAAACACTCCCCTATGGTGGCATTAGCGCACCTCCTTCTTCTTAAAACTACTCAGTGCGTCAATGTAGAGCTTAGTTGTTGGTTGTTATTATTGTTATTTCAGAAATAGATGTTTTAAGAAATTGAATCTATTATAATTTATAAGATTAGTAGAAGGTATAGTCAATAACTGCTCTAGGTAATCCTATTATCATTTTACATTTTATAATATTATTTAATTTGTAGATATATAATTTAATCACTCTCCTACAGTTGTCACTATTTGGTAGAAGTATACCTTTCATTAACTGTATGTTTGTGTTGAAATGCTGAGACTTAAAAAATTAGCATTTTAATAACATTTGACTAATATCCATTTCACTTCAAGTAGAAATATGCAAAAACTCACCATTTCCAACATTATAATTGTTAAAGTAATTATGCAATGTAGTGAAAATATCATTACATTTACAAGAAGTGTTCATCATTACATAAAAAACTGTTTGGGGAACTGAGTGAATGACTAATTTATTAGAGTGTAGGGATTAGGAAATCATGAATGGAAAATGTCCTGGGGGGATCTCTTCCCAAGAGTCTAATTACATTTACTTGTTGATAAGAATTACTGTGTCAAAGCAGAGTAGATCCATTCTAATGCAAGAAAATACAAACAGAATCCCAGAAAACATAGCCTAACAATGGGGTAGATCCAGAACTACGTTTGCCTGACGTTTATTCGCGGAGCGTATTTTCTACGTTTGCCTGACGTTTATTCGCGGAGCGTATTTTCGATCGCGTAAATTCGCTACACTCCCCTCGGCACACCCCTTGCACGGACGTATTTTGTCAAGATACGCTTTCCAAACCCTACCTTAACTTTTTCCAATGTAACCGCAGTCATACGCACACATACGTATGGGCTGAACGAATTTACGCAGCTAAGCACGCCCATACTGTACACTTTAAATACAACCCCCCGCCTACTTCACGTTTTTCACACGTAATTTGGACAAACGTAAAAGCGGCACGCCCACATGTAAGTATTTACGTGACACATACGTGAATGGCCCATACGTTCACAATTACGCTACATTAATGTGCGTATTTTCTATGGTGCACATGCGCAGTGCGTACAAAACAGCGATTTTATGTCTCAACCACGCGTAAATTCGCTCCAACGTGTTGTTCTGGATCAGGCCCAATATCTTTAATACTTTTATAAACAATGACTTTGCAAATAATTTTTACAATATGTACAGGTTAAGTGATGAACTTTGTACAAGACTGATAACATGTAAAGGTTATAGGAACTATATAAACATTAATTTCACAGCGTGACCCTTATCCATGTGGAGTTTTTATGTTCTCCCCATGTCTGCGTGGATTTTCTCTGGGTGCTCTGGTTTTCTCACACACTCCAAAAACATTCTGGTAGGTTAATTTGTGGATCCGTTCGCTGCTGTGATAACCCATTTTTGATTTACACACAGCTGACAGCTAATTGTCGGCTGTGTGTATTTAACAATATGGCCCTAATTAAAAAATAGCTCTGCAACCTGCCGCCGGACCTGATGCTTTCCAAACGACCGGACAGCTTAGTGCAGGGAAGAGGATACATGGGTGAAGATGACACTTAGGGTTAGGATGCGGGGAGGGGATGGATCTCAAAAGGTTTGACTTAAGGTTAGGCTGCAGGGAGGGAAAAGGGTAGACTTAGGGTTAAGATGCGGGGAGGGAAGTCTTAGGGATGGGCTGTGAGGAAGGGAGTTTTAGGGTTATGCTACATGGAAAGGAAGGTTAAGGTAATGGAAAGAGAGGGTTAGGGTAAGAATTAGCATAAGGGTTGGGTCTATGGCGAGGTCAGAACATTCTGAGCAGCTTCCACTTCGAAAAAGAGGGGTTGAAAACTTCCCTTTCAAAAAAGAGCTGTTCTTAGCAGCTACTCACACATGGTAATTGGCTTATGACTAAATTAACCCTAGTGTGTGTGTATGTATATGTTAAGGAACCTAGAATGTGGCTCTTATGGGGCACTGAATGTGAAATAATCTCTAATCCATACATAAACTGATGGCGCTATATAAAAACCTGTTAATAAATACATTATTTAAAAATATTACATAAAAACACACTTAAAGAACATACAGAAGAAAACACTGTGGCAGGAAGCAAAATGAACACTATGGACCATATTCAAACTTAAGTAAGTGTAGAATCTACATGCATATTTTTACAATCAGTTAAACTGCACATGCCAAGAACACAAATGTACGCACGAAAACCATGGCTGACTGATTCACATACAGGGACGTCAGACTTAGGACTGATGCGAGTCCCGCATACGTGGCTAGAGGGGCAAGACTCAATGCAAATGAGATGCAAAAGGGCTATTAATGAACAGTATGGGCGTTCCAACAGAGTTAGGACTGATTCACAAGTAAGAATGCCTTGCGTATACTAACATACGCACGGGAAAAGTTAAGGTAGCCCTCGACCACTCGTAAGTTGATGAACCATACTGTTTGCTGTGAGGCCATGCATCTTCTCTTACTTAGTTCAGCCCACATCTGCTGCATGTTTATAATAAATAGATGTGTGTATTTAGATCAAACAAATAAAGGTTTGTTTATTTAATCCTATGCTGATTTTCCACATTGTGCAAGACTTTAACATTGTAAAGGTGCCATTATTTGTTTAGAGTTTATAAAGGTTTTTTTTTTTTTATTTACTTTTAATTGTGTGAAAAAACACCATTACATTTACTTATATTTAACTGTATTTGTTATTTGTGTTGTTTTTATTTTTTAAATGCTTTTTTTTTTTATTTCTAATGTTTTTTTTAGCTTTTTTTTTTTATTTCTAACTATATGCAGTATGCATTTATGTGTATTGTAAAGTATGTCATGTTTAATCTTATTTCAAGTTGTTTATATAATGGTTACTTTTGTTTACATATGTTAATGAAAATATGAGCTGTTTTTATAAAAAAAAAGGTTACTTTTCCAATCAGAGCATTTAGTTACATATCTTTGAATCATAAGCAATTTTAAGCACCTACACGCACGACCGATTTACAGCTTATAAAGTCCGCATGTACCTAATTATTCAGGAAAGACTTACGTCCTTACTCAGCACTCCCGACACAGGGGGAGTGGTTAATCGTTTTCTTTCTTTTCACTGAATTGGTATTACAGATTTTTCGCTTAGGTATATTTAGGTAAGTTCGCAATTTTACTCTTAATTGTGAATAAGTTCCTATTTCTATACAAAGCAGATCTGTGGGAGTCCCTGGTGAGACAGTCGAAAGTTCTTTTTTGGCTGTCTCTATTTTGAATAGGTAGCCATTTTCCCATTTTTTTTCAGAATGGGTGGGTATACCATTTGGCATACTCACACATTCATTTTCAGAAGCACCGCCAACCAGACCCATTGAACCCTATGAAGTCCTACTGCATACAACCCAGGAAAGGTGAGTAACCTCTCCATGGACTTCTAGTGTTAGGAGAAGGATTATGGTTAGCCCTTGGAGAAGGGAGGGTTAAGTTTAGGGTTAGGGCCATGAAGGGGCGGGTTAGGGTCAAGCTGCTGGGAAGAGAAGGTTAGGGTAATGGAAGGGGAGGGTTAGGATAAGGATTAAGGAAAGAGTTGCGGTTAGTTTTTATACTTACCATTATAAAGGTTTGTTTATTTAATCCTATGCTGATTTTCCACATTGTGCAAGACTTTAACATTGTAAAGGTGCCATTATTTGTTTAGAGTTTATAAAGGTTTTTTTTTAATTTTTTATTTACTTTTAATTGTGTGAAAAAACACCATTACATTTACTTATATTTAACTGTATGTGTTATTTGTGTTGTTTTTATTTTTTAAATGCTTTTTTTTTTAAATGTGTTATAAAAGTCTCTATATATGGTGGATCATTTTATTTCTAACTTCATGCAGTATGCATTTATGTGTATTGTAAAGTATGCCATGTTTAATCTTATTTCAAGTTGTTTATTTAATGGTTACTTTTGTTTACATATGTTAATGAGAATATGAGCTGTTTTTATAAAAAAAAAAAAAAAAGGCCTTATCAAAGCATTTAGTTATGTATCTTTGAATCATAAGCAATTTTAAGCACCTAAACGCACGACCGATTCACAGCTCCCGACACAGGGGGAGTGGTTAATCGTTTTCTTTCTTTTCACTGAATTGGTATTGCAGATTTTTCGATTGCGTATATTGAGGTAAATTCGGAATTTTACTCTTAATTGTGAATAAGTTCCCATTTCTATACAAAGCAGATCTGTGGGAGTCCCTGGTGAGACAGTCAAAAGTTCTTTTTTTGGCTGTCTCTATTTTGAATAGGTATCTATTTTCCCATTTTTTTTCAGAATGGGTCGGTATACCATTTGGCATACTCACCCATTAATTTTCAGAACCACCGCCCACCAGACCCATCAAACCCTATGAAATCCTACCGCATACAACCCAGGAAAGGTGAGTAACCTCTCCATGGACTTCTAGTGTTAGTAGGAGGATTAGAGTTAGGCCTTGGAGAAGGGAGGGTTAAGTTTAGGGTTACGGCCATGGAAGGGGTGGGTTAGGGTCAGGCTGCTGGGAAGAGAGGGTTAGGGTAATGGAAGTGGAGGGTTAGGATAAGGATTAAAGAAAGAGTTGGGGTTAGTTTTTATACTTACCATTCGGAGCACCGTGTTGGTGCTCCAGGGATCGATTGCTTTGCCTCGTCAAGGCAGAAGTAATTGATTTCCCAGCCAGTTTCAGAACTGGCTGGGAGAGAATGGCCCTTTTGTTCTCAGCGGGGACGAACACCCAAAGCAGATATACAGATGCAGATAACGCAATACTCCTTGTATGTTTCCCCACCAGTAAGAGGAAATGCTGATTGTCTAGCACTTTCAGTATATTGTATTCTTCAGTTTTCTGATCAGCAACAAGATGTAATTGTCCATGCCTCTAGTCTGGCCGTGTTTATTCTTTATTACATATAATGGAATGGATCTATACTTGCACTGGAGTTACGTTCATAATTCTGAACATAGTGGCAATGAGGATACGATATCAGATCACTGCTGGATTTAGCCTTACATGCAAGCATGGAACATGGAAGACATCTCCCCTCATTGGCACCCAGTTCTGATACCAGAACCTTACCTACCTAAGACTTCCGTCCCATCCTCATTTAAAATATGCCCTTGACCATAAAGTTCAGTGTAGTTTCTTTTTGGACCAAAACCAAGCTAAAATAAGCATTTAATGTTACTTAAAATAAAATGTTTAAACCCATTATATAGCCCCTCACTTTCTTGATTTGCCTATTTTATTGTTTTTGTTTTATTACAAGCGTGGTTTGTGCACACCTCTGCCATCCCCTATTAATGAACTGTAAGCTGTGCAGCCACATCTTGCATCTTGTTCTCCCTTGGTGATTTTGTTTCTAATGTAGTTTTTGCACAAGATGTCTTTCAAATTGCATGACCTAGTATAGCAGATTTCTTCTGGTGAATCCAGGCAAGCTCCTGTCTGTGGTGACTATTGGCCATAATGCTCTTCCTGGTTTTCTCCTAAAAACACTCAAGTTGCTGTAGCTGGTCACCCAGGGTATGCTGTTATCCAGGTTTTTTGCTTCTTCTGTGATAAGGGTTGATTCACTTGGAAGTTGCAGGAGTTTCTTCTTTGCTTGTCTTAAAATTGTCTCTGGCTAACCCCTTGTTATAAATTTTTGTAGAGTGGTTTCCATTTGTTTCTCTGTTGTGTTTAAATCGCTATTTATTTTTTGATCCTCCCACGTTGGGCATATGGAAGAGCTTTGATCAACTCTGGGGGGGTAATGACTTTGTGCTTGCAGAATGGTGTTTTCTGACTGAAGGTTTATTATTGACTGTTATAATCAGTGAGTTACGCTGTTTTTTCCACATTGCTGATTGTGTGTGAGAATTTAATATTAGTATCCATGGTGTTAATTTTTCACATGGCTTGTTCAAATTCATGTCTTGTGACCATCCATATTATTAGAATGTCATCAATAAATAAATATAGGGATAGATGTTGCTTGCATAATTGATTTTCCAAAAACAATATTTTGCCAATGCCAAACATAAAAGATTTTCATAAGCTTTGGGCCGCATTGGACTCCTGCGGTTCTCCAGGTGTTGTGGAACTACAACTCCCAGCATGCTTTAACTGCATATACATAGCTGATACATGACAAAGTATGCTTGGAGTCATAGTTCAAAAACACCAGGGGCCAGATTTACTAAGCTGCGGGTTTGGAAAAGTAGAAATGTTAAGCCATGGCAACCAATCAGATTTTAGCTGACATTCTCTAGAATGTAAAGAAAGTGAGAGCTAGAATCTGATTGGTTGCTATAGGCAACATCTCCACTTTTCTAAACCACCAGCTTAGTAAATTTGGCCCTTCGAGAGCCAAAAGTTGGCCATTCCTGCCATAGCACATCCTCTGGAGATATGTCACCCTATTAAAGGTAAAGTAATTGCTCATAAGCATCTCTAGATCTCTAGCATCTTCATTAATAGTTCCACCGGTGGTCTGTGGCACTGGTTGCTATTTTCCAAGAAGTACTTTGTGGCATTAAGTCCAGTCTCATGTGCAATACTCATATAAAGATTGGTTACATTAATAGTACATAACCAAAAGATGGGAGGTCTCTTAGTTGTCATAGTTTTGAATAGGAGCTGGGTTGTATCCTTGAGATAGATGTTCTGTTCCTGTACGATTGGTTGTAAGAAAGTGTCCACAAATAATGCTATAGATTTATACAATGAATCCCAGGCTGAAATAATTGGGCGACCAGGTAGATTCTCCAAGTTTTTGGCACTGTATAGAAAACTGCAGTCTTAGGTTAGTAAACTGTTAAAGCTTGTGTCACTTTCTGAGGTACAATGTTTGTTTCCACAGTTTCTCTCAGTAAATTGCTCAAGGATTATTTTATATTTGTTTGTGGGGTTTTCTGTCTATCTTTCATACACAGAGTTATTGGAGCTACCACATAATTACCTGGTGGTATTTTTCTTTAGTTTGTATTACTATGCCCACTCCCTTGTCCAACGGATGGAATACTAGGTTTTTGTCTTCTTGAAGTCCTTTAAGGGTTAGTCTTTGTATTTTGGTTAGATTGTCATGGTTTGACGGGAGTTGTTTGGCTGCCTTGTTCATGCTTTCATCTAAAATGCATTGAAAACATTTTATGGATTAATTGGGTGATCTCAATTGTAGGTTGCATGTCAAATGTTCTTTAAGTCTTAATGGTGATCTATCTTCTATTGCATTTCATAAAATGTTATTTTTGGGATAAAGGATAGTCCTTTGTTTAGTACTTCCAATTTGGTATTTTTTAAAATTCTGTCAGTTAGATTATATGCATACTGTTCTCCTCAATCTCAGGGTTCTTTGTTTTGGGGCACTCTCCACCTCTCCTGGTGGGATATCCCTTCCTCTTGCATCACGTTTTTCCTTTGCATCTTAACAGTGATTTGTCCTGAAAACCCAGCTGTGGCTGTGGTTCCCTTTCAGGTTCACTTTCGAAGGTAACCGGGCAACTGGTGAGATCTGCAGTATTAATAGTGTTTCCTTGCCTGTTTCTAGTGAAATTTAATCTTCTTGGTCTGGTGTCTGTTCCCAAAAACCACATATATATACTAGGTTATTGTTATAGTCCTTATATATCTTTTGTTAATTTTCTTTTTTATATTTAATTAGTTCATTGGTATGTTGGTTCATTCTTTGTTCCACTTTCTCTATCCAGTTTTGGGCCTGGTCAGTTTCCATTGTGGCTTTGGGGGTTGCTTCATAAGTTTCTAGTCTCTGTTGTAGTTTGTTGGCCTCTTTTCCTGCTTTTTCAATAATAAGGAGCATTAGGTCAAATGACACCTTGTTATGCAACAGAGTTCTGGGTTGAATATAGTTGGAGTGTGAGAACATTCTTTCTCTATAGTATCTGGCCAGGAAGATCCCATGGTGTTTGCAGTCTGCTTGTATCTTTTTAGATTTTAATATATCATGTAATATATCCAAGCTGGACTGCTGCTCCACTGTTTTTACTGTTTCTTCTGGGAATAAGATTGCTTCTGCCTCTCCATCCATAAAGCTAAGTGTCTCTCCTCTAAGAAATGTAGCATGGGCTAGTCCTCTTTCTGGGTCTGTAGTCATTTTATTCAGGTATACTGGTACCACTTTGTTTTAAGTTCATAAATAAATGTACAGCTCACTTTCCTTTTTGTAGCAAGGGTGCTCCATGGGGCTGAAAAAAATAAGCTAGTTGTACAGTCTTTGAAAAACTAGGAATTCCTCATGCCCTATTAGCACTTGCTTGTGGGGCTCTTAACTATTATTCAATACACATCCAAAAAGTAAAGGCACTCTTCCAGCCTTAGAATATGTTTCTTAAATGTCCTTACCAGGTTTCTTTATTTATCTTTCAAGAAAAAATAAAGTCAGTTTATAGAACTAAAAAAGGCACTCACTTACCTCACATGGATCCTGCAGAGCCACGGTCCCGGAAAGCACACCAAGCCACACTTCCTCAGGTTGTACCTGGCAACGGAGGCAGGCACCGGCGGCTCCATTCTATCATTGGCACGTAGTTTCCTAGGGTGTCTAGGTTAAAAACAAGAAGTGTGAAAAAAGCTCAGGTAAGTTGAAGTCTGACACCCGAATGGCTACATACAGGTGTTGATAAAGTTGAATAAACATCTTATCACAGTATGTATGCACAGTGGTGTATTACAGAAAGCCAGTATAATAGTACAACAGATGCTATCTTCATAAAAAATTATCAATTAGTGCTGTTTATACATTAATGTGCACAAGCATATTTTTACAAAACTGTATTTATCTGTTTATTCAAATTTAGGAGAAGGCAGATTCTTTTATAGACACTTGGGAACCAATCCTGTGGGATCTCCGGGCCTTTGGTGAAGTGGGGCTGGATCCAGACATAAGTAAGTAAGTGGTTGAAATTAGTTACTCCTGGGCTAAACCATGTTGATTGCAGGGGGAGTCAAGGTAATTGTATTCTTTGCATGCAGAGATATATCTTTGAATTGCTTACTGCACACAGATACCGACCAGCTTTACTATCACACGGTTATTTAGACTTGGGATAGAAAACATCACATCTCAACTCTAATACTGTTTGCAACAGATGAAATATGACTCCCCTGCAATCAACATGGTTTAGCCCAGGAGTAACTAATTTCGAGCACTTACTTAAGTCTGGATCCAGCCCGTAGTCACCAGGAGGTATATGTTACTAGTGAACATCGTTTCCGGAATCCCTTTTTCTAGAGCCATCTGCTCTTCTAGTCTCTACACCTAACTCTATCTGTGTGGGTGCTATAAAACCAAATCTAAGAAAAAGAAATAGACTTTTTGGGCTACTATTTTTAAGAGATTCTGTAAAACAGGGCATAATATCAGGGTTGCTGACAACTGAAAGCTTCCCTCTGGGAGAACCCGGAAGGAAGCTAATGATTGCATCGAGGGGCGGGGCTTAATGACCAAAGGTTGGTAAAGCCCTATTAGTGTGAGCTGCCCGGCATCTTATCCTAAGGTAACCCGTTTCCCCTCCCTCCCTGAGAACACGTTTCAAAGGGGGCCCCCTTTTTTTTTTTACATACTTTAAACGTGTAGGAAGTGTGAGGAGTATTTTTGAGATCTTAGGGGAGACATAAGAGCTGCAGGACTGCAAGTTAAGAACAGGTAGTTCCCCTGAATATTAAAGGAAAGAAATTAGAAATGTTTATAAGAAGACCAAAGACTGTTGGTATTTTTTAGTGGTTTTTAATAAATGTTTTTTGGACTGAGACACTGTGCATTGATCGTTTATTGGAAGAAAAAAAACTGAGGACAGGCATTACCCCAAGGGGGTCTACTGTAAGTAGCACCTGTAGAGCGGTAGCCTGATTGCAGTGGATTACTACGCAAGGAGGAGTGTGTCCTTCCTCTTTTCTGCAGGAACTTGAACAGCTGTAGGATCATTCTCCCCTCTCCTTCTCTTTTTATTTTCATGTCATTTTGGAGAGGTTGATGAGCTAGGAAGGAGACGGTCCAGAATAACGTCACAGGAGACCCACGGTTCCTGGACAAAAGAAAAAGAGAAAGAACCCATTACAGACCTACGAAACAAGACACATGAGATGTGAGTAGACATCTGTTTGGGTATAGGATATATCAAAGTGAATAGTATTACACAAGGTGTGTTTTCCTTTTGTTTTCCCCGGAACGGATGTTGGAAAGAACAATATAATTGAAGAACAGAGAAAAAAAAATAAAAAAAGAAAGAAAGAATTTGAATTAACTATATCTGGAAGGAATTCAAGAACACTTCTGTACGTCAGAAAGTTGGAAGGTACAGTGTTACCCAGAACTTTTTCTTCAGTCCATAGACTCTAGCGCAAAGACTGATACCATCATTTGTGATAAATTGTTTATTTGTCTGATATTGGACTAATTTAGGTCATATAGAGGTATAGACCTTGTGGTTAGGCCATTGCAGCTGGAGGTGAGTGCAGGTCACTAGAACTATTTTATATAAATTTTTATCTCTGGAAGCTTCTGGGAGGTTTGCCGACTCTCCCGGGAGAATGGCCCAAATTCCGGGAGTCTCCCGGCTATTCCGGGAGAGTCAGCAACCCTGCATAATATTACACCATGAATTTACTGCAGCCTGTTCCGCCCCTAGGGGCGATTCTGGACTTGTATGCCTGGATTGTGGATGGTCTCCTCACCTGCCCCTAGGGGCTTCTGTTGGACTTATTGTCTCATATCAACAGTGTTGATTTATGATCTCTGCTGATTGCTAGCACCTGCTCACTGAGTACTTATATCAGAGTACTGGTCATTCTGGCCTTCATGCTTTCACTGAGCTGTACCCCTGTTGATTCCCATTGCCTTGGCTTCTTGTCTATTCAGTTTACCCTTTTTATTCCTAGGTTATTGTTTGCTGTAATATCTTATCAGTGTCTGATATTCTTATCTATTACTTTATGTCTGTAAGTTTTACCTGGAATATATTACCTTATGTCTGTCAGTCTTACCTGAAAACTGTTATCTTTATTCTATTTGCTTTAGTTCAAGCCTCCTTCCTGCATTTACTCTATACCTAGTATTTCCACTTTCAGCCACCTTTGTGTTCTATGTCTTTGTATTTGAGAACCAAATGTGTTTTATGTGTGCATTTGTTTCACCTCCTGCAATAAATCTCCAGCATTCTATAAACTGTTATTTTACTGATTTGTGCATCACACCCAGGTAACAGTTGTAGCTAAGGAGTTGTTGTTATTGTCACATTGACTTATACTTGTACTGTATGTGTACTCGCTGAAAGCATTTGTTCCTTAGTTATAGGGTGCAGAGTCTGAAATGCTCCCAGTCTTTATTAGATACCCCGATGAACTTACGGCAACCTGTTTCGCCCTTAGGGGCGACTGTGTTTGGATGCCAGGAGAATGCAGGTCACAGTGGCTATTAACAACTTTCAGTGGACTACAGATAATGATGAAAGAAACATAATCAAACAGACTAACGGGTTAGCGGATAATACACAGGGGAGTTGAAAAAACCTCTGTAGTAGGGTGGATAGGATTAGAAAGCAGAGCCTTTTTTTTTTGTTTTTTTATCTGTATTTATTGTGAGAAAACAATATCAACAAATACATCACTTCTGCATAGCAAATCAGACACAAATTGCACAAGTTAGGCTTTCCTAGAGAAACCAGGACCACTTTTAAGATACAGAAATTACAATGCAGAAAAGGTTACATTACTCATATATTTACCTTTTTTTTTTTTTCTTTAACATAAAGAAACATGTCAATGGACAAAATACAAAGCAGGTTTTCATTGAAGTTTAGACAACCTACTAAGAAATCAAGAATAACATAAAACAAACAAATAAACAATTAATCACAAACGTGAATGAAACTGATCAAGTCCTAAGTCTCGGTTATCCACCCCACCCCATCTCCATTTGGTCTATGTTAATTTGTGCACTATATCACCTCCCATACACCATCCAAGTAGTCTCCACAACATAAGCCACGGAAAACCTCTGGAAAGTGGTTTTGAACATTAAAGAAACGTCCTTCAGCCTGAGAAATCAATTCCTCCATGCCTCTCCATCTGGAGAACCCTGACGTAATTAAACCTACCATGAACTATTTTAACGGCCAGCCTCAATATTCCTAAATAAAAACCATAAAGTGGATGAAAATAACGAAAGGATATTAGTTTGCTGGTGTTCACTAAGTGCTTCTATAAATATACCCCATTGTATTTATAAAACCGCTCTACACCTACATCTAAATCAGGCAATGTTGTTATGACACCCTGGAATTACGTGGGTCAAGAACCAGGGTAGACGTTGAGTGAGTTGAAGGTTTTGCAACACACTGGAATTAGCTGTAGCGAGAACCAGTGTGACCGTGAGGTAGAGACGGAAGTTGCTGAACAGCACACGGAGTCTAGTGGGGCTTGGTTTTCATTAGAGCCTCTAAAGGTGAGGATAGTCTGGGCTGCAAGTTTACCCACAGGTCGCGACCTCTGGGGCAACTCACGGGAGAGGAGGTTAGAAGTAAAGGAGGAAATAAGTGGTAAGGCAGTAGGAAAGGGTAGTAAGCGGGAAATAGTTTGGGCCGGAAGAAACCCACCCGTTACCAACAACACTGAACGTAAAACAGAGACCATAGACATAGGAGGGTAAACGAGACTGACTGGACTTACTGACAGACTAGGGCAAACACTCACACACATACTCCAGCAGGACCCCGAGGGGTTACACAGACACTCACACAGGAACAGGCAAGGAGTAAATACAAAGGGTTAATATAACAAGGTGGGAGAAGAGGTAATGGAACAGGCAGGAGAACTATGGAGGAACAAGGCAGGATCGGCATGTTGGCAGGAGCGAAGAGAGGCAGGCGGTGATTGATAGGTGCTGATCAGAGGACCGGGAAGGGTGAGTATTGCCGCGTGTAAGAGAGGTAAGCAGAGATTCCCGATCGTAACAGTACCCCCCCCTTGACGAGGGGTTAGGATACCCCTAGGAGCAGGTGTATCAGAAAAGTTGCGGTGGAACGCCCTGATCAACTTGTCGGCATGAAGATTTCTAGATGGAATCCATTCAGGTCCATATCCCCTCCAATGGACTAAATAATGTACTTATCCTTGCACTTTTTTGGAATTGAGAACAGCTTCTACCACAGACTCTTCTTGACCGTCGATCATAACTGGGGGTGGTTTGGATACAGGAACAGGCTTGAATCTTTTAGAATCATGAAAAGGTTTTAACAGGTAGTCATGAAAGGTATTGGGAATTCTCATGTTCTGTGGAAGGTCCAACCTGACGGCCACTAGGTTGATCCGTTTGATTATGGAAAAAGGTCCGATAAAGCGCGGGCCTAACTTCTTGCAAGGTTGACGGAGCCGAATATTCTTGGTGGATAACCATACCTTGTCGCCCACCTTGAAAGAATGATTCCTCCTACGGAGATCGGATCTGGCTTTAGAAGAGATGGATCCTTGTTGTAAGGAGTGATTGACTCTGAGCCAAATGGATTTGATTTTCCTGGCGATCCTACGTGAGTCAGAAGACTGCTCCACTTCAGGCTGAAGAAAAGAATTTGACCGTGGATGATACCCATAGGTACAGAAGAACGGAGAAACTTTCGTAGAACTGTGGGAGGCATTGTTGTAGGCGAATTCGACCCATGAGAGATTTTGAGTCCAGTTGTCTTGGAATTTTGATGTATAACACCGAAGGTACTGTTCCAAGTTCTAATTAACACGCTCGGTCTGGCCATTTGATTGCGGATTATATCCAGATAACAGGGTAACGTTGATATGCAGTAATTTGCAGAACGCTCTCCAGAAGCGGGCAATGAACAGTGATCCTCTATCGGAGATAATGTCTGAAGGGAGACCGTGGAGGCGGATGATGTGACTGACGAATAGATCTGCTAACTCCTGTGCAGATGGTAACCCAACTAAGGGTACAAAGTGAGCCATCTTGGTGAATCTAACCAGAATGGAAGCTGCTCAATCAATTTATTAAGTAAATGTTAAACAGGTGCATGAAAGGCAGGGGGTTAACCTGCTAGCCACAGAAACAAAGGGAAAAATTGCCGCAGCACACTGCCATAAACCAGTAACAAACTATACTGTTCTATCTGTAAAATAAAACACAGAAATGTTCGTTACGCATATATCTTGGTGAATCTGTCAACTACCACCCATATGGTAGTATTACCGGAAGAGTTAGGCAGATCTGTCACAAAATCCATGGACAGATGGGTCCAAGGACGTTTGGGAATAGGAAGAAGAAGGAGAAGACCTGCTGGAGGAGCCCGAGAGGACTTGTTCTGGGCACAGGCGTTGACAAACTCTTTGACCTCTTTGGTTATGTCGGGCCACCAGACAATACAAGCCAGCAAGTCCAAAGTCTTCTGAACCCCAGGATGACCAGCGGTGTTGCAGGAATGAGTCTCCTCTAGCACAGCATTTCTGAGGTCCTGTGTGACAAACAGACGGGTGCGAGGAACACGGCTAGGAGCTTGGTCCTGAGATTGAAGGATAAGAGAGTGAATATCCCTGGTAAGTCCCATGACAATTGAAGAAGAAGGAACAATCTGAAGGGAGGGAGAGGTGGGAGCATGTTCAGGTACGAAAGAGCATGACAATGCGTCAGCCCGTTTGTTCTGTGAACCAGGACGATATGTGATAATGAAGTTAAACCTGGTGAAAAACAAAGACCACCTGGCCTGTCGGGGACTCAACCTCTTGGCCACTTTGATATAGGCCAAGTTCTTGTGGTCAGTAATGACGATGATCATATGCACTGCCCCTTCCAGCCAATCTCTCCATTCGTCGATTGCCATCTTGATAGCCAGCAATTCCCCGTTGCCCACATCATAATTCCTTTCAGCAGGTGAAAATTTCTTGGAAAAGTAGGCACAGGGATAAGTTTTCAGATCATGCGGATCCTGCTGGGATAAGACCGCACCGGCACCCATATTGGAGGCGTCCACCTCTATAGTAAATGGAAGGTCAGGATTGGGGTGTCGGAGGATAGGAGCAGAGACAAACGCCTGTTTGAGGTTGTGGAAGGCTTTGGTTGCAGCAGGCGCCCACTTGCTGGGATCAGACCCTTTCTTGGTAAGATCGAAAATGGGGGTGACCAAGATGGAAAGTTCTCTGATAAATCTCCTGTAATAATTCAAGAATCCAAGAAAGCGTTGGGTAGCTTTCAAGTTGCTGGGTTGCACCCATTCACTTTAGCCAGATCCATAGAGGGGATATCACGTACCCCAGAAAAGTGACAGTCTTAACCTCAAATTCGCAAATTTTCAGGCTTGGTGAATAGACGATTCTCCCTGAGGCGGCTAAGGACCTGCCGAACGTGTCTCCGGTGTAAGGTAAGGTCAGGGGAGAAGATCAGGATGTCGTCCAGGTAGACTACAATGAACCTGCCAAGGTAATCCCGAAGGATTTTATTAATCAGATCCTGGAAGACAGCAGGGGCATTACACAGACTGAAAGGCATGACCAAATACTCGTAATGTCCAGAGTGGGTGTTAAAAGCTGTCTTCCATTCATCACCCTAGTGGATTCTGACCAAGTTGTAGGCATCTCTGAGATCAATCTTGGAGTACACGAGTGCCCCTCTGAGCTGGTCAAAGAGGTCAGAGATGCATGGAAGTGGGTAGGTGTTTTTTAACCGTAATTTTATTCAAGGCCAATGCAGGGTCTCAGAGACCCATCCTTCTTGGCCACAAAGCAGAATCCCACTCCAACTGGTGTTGGAAGGACGGATGAATCCTTTGCGAAGATTCAGGTCGGGAGAGCGGAAACAGTCTCCCCTTGGGGAGTTTGGCTCCTGGAAATAAGTCGATGGCACAGTCTGAAGCTCGATGAGGAGGCAATTCCTGTGAAGCTTGATCTGAGAACACATCGGCGAAGTCCATGTAATGAGCAGGAAGCCCAGACAAGTTGGTCTTTCCCAAGCGGATGGAACAGGAGAGACAACTCTTAGTGCAAGTCTCGCTCCAGCCGAGAATTTCGCCTTTCACCCAGTCAATACGAGGATTGTGGATCTTCAGCCAAGGGTGACCGAGCACTATGCGGGCTGCAGGACAGCGGATGAGGAGAAACTCCAAGGACTCCGAGTGGCAGATTCCAATAGAGAGTTTGAGGGAAATGGTGCTTTCCACAATGGTTCCTTCGGACAGTGGTCTACCATCTAGACCACAAGCTGTCACCGGAGGAGATGGCCTTGGTCTCGATTCCCAACGACTGGGTATACTCCATATCGATAAAGTTTCCAGCAGCGCCACTGTCAATGAAGGCGGAGACACCGAACTCTTGATCCCCCACCAATAGGCGAGCCGGAACCAGAAGGGAGTTTTTAGATTAAATAAAGTGAATACCCAGACGGAGCCCTTCTACCTCCGCCTGAGTTAGGCGTTTCCCGATGGTTTAGCCTTGTTGGGGCAGTTATCTGCCCGATGAGCCTTCCCTCCGCAATAAAGACATAGCCCCAGGGTGCACCGTCGAGTCTGCTCTTGCATGGACAGACGGAAAACGCCAATATGCATTGGTTCTTCGGTGGTAGCGGTGTCGACTGGGAACTGGACTGTGGAAAAAGACGAGGACTCCTTCTCCACCCGACGTTCCTTCAAGTGACGATCCACCTTGATGGAAAGGCGCATTAGGTCATCCAGACTCTGAGCTGTGGGAAACTGCACCAGCAAGTCCTTGATTTGTTCCGAGAGACATACACGAAACTGACTGTGTAGTGCCGGATCATTCCATCCCGAATCATGAGCCCAGCGTCTGAACTCGGCACAGTATTCCTCTGCGGATCTTCTCCCCTGGCGTATGGCATGTAGCTTGGCCTCAGCCGTAGCTATCTGGTCTGGGTCATCATACAGAAGTCCAAGGGCCTCAAAGAAAGCATCCACCGTTTGGCGAGCAGGATCTTGAGAGGACAAACTGAATGCCCAAGCCTGGGGGTCACCTTGCAGGAGTGAGATGATCAATCCTACCCTCTGAAGTTAATTACCGGAGGCATTCGGCCTAAGCTGAAAGTACAGTTTACAGCTTTCCTTAAAGAGAAAGAACTGAGAACGGTCCCCGGAGAAGCGGTCTGGAAGATTAGCCTTGATGTCTGCTGCAGCCTGAGAGGAAGCAGATGCAGAAGCTGAGGGCTGAGTGCTGGAAGGTCGCAGAGAAGCAATGACTTGATCCTGAGATTGGACCTTGGCCGTCAGGGTCTGGACCATCTGTCCCAGATTTAAAACCGGGGAGATGAGAGCATTGATTGCCTCTGCGGTGGAATCCATCTTACTAGCGATTCTAGTAACCTGTAGTTGGCCGGTTATACTGTTATGACACCCTGGAATTACCTGGGTCAAGAACCAGGGTAGACGTGACAGTGAGTTAAAGGTTTTGCTGCACACTGGAATTACCTGTAGCGAGAACCAGTGTGGCCGTGAGGTAGAGACGGAAGTTGCTGACCAGCACACGGTGTCTAGTGGGGCTTGGTTTTCACTAGAGCCTCTAAAGGTGAGTAAAGTCTGGGTTGCAAGTTTACCCACAGGTTGCGACCTCTGGGGCAACTCCTGGGAGAGGAGGTTAGAAGTAAAGGAGGAAAAAAGTGGTAAGGCAGTAGGAAAGGGGAGTAAGCGGAAAATAGATCAGGCCGGAAGAAACCGGCCCGTGACGAACCACACTGAATGTAAAACAGAGACCATAGACATAGGAGGGTAAACGAGTCTGAGTGGACTTACTGACAGACTAGGGCAAAAACTCACACGCAGCAGGACCCCGAGGGGTTACACAGACACTCACACAGGAACAGGCAAGGAGTAAATACAAAGGGAGAAAAGGTAATGGAACAGGCAGGGGAACTATGGAGGAACAAGGCAGGCTAACACTGGCTTAATCAGGAATCAGAACAATGGCAGGAGGCAAAGAGAGAGAGAGTAATCAGGCAGGCACAGATTCTGACATAGCAATCTATAACCGGCACCAGAGAGTGGGTTGTGTCAACTTAAATAGAAGCTGCTGGCCCCTGATAGGCAAGCAGCCAACAGACCTCCAATAGGAACTTCCCTGGCCCAGGGGGAATGATGTCATGGTAGAAGGCAGAGGCGCGCGCCCGCCCGAAGCTCTGGCGGCAGAACCACATGCGTTTGTTTACATGCTGATATCGGCATGTAAACAGGAGCAGAAAGCGAGGAGAGGCAGGTGGTGAGTGACAGGCGCTGATCAGAGGAACGGGAAAGGTGAGTATTGCCGCATGTAACAAATGTATCCCTTCTATCATTATACAAAGTATTCATGATAATCGACTTAACCAATGATAATTGAGGGGCGGAAGAAACATGTCCAATGTTTCAAGATGGCTTTCTTTGCCACGGTCACTATTACAGAAAGTAGAGGTTTAGCGCTTTGTATTTGTGTTATTCATAACCAGGGTTCAAAATTTGCGCAAAGCATGGGTAGGGGATGTTTCAGGAGGCAGGAACCTAAGATTGAATTAATATAGTTCATAACCTTATTCCAGAAAGTTCTGATCCTTCCACATTTCCACATACAATGGAAAAAGTCTGCGTTTGACGCTTTACACTTGGGGTATGAGCCTGATGTTCCTGGGACCATGTGTTTTCTTTGGCTGGGGATATGTAAACTCTGTGTATTGTTTTAATATGAACCTCTTGCAGCATAGTTGACTTGACATATTTCAATGTGACAGAGTAGTGCTTAGTTAAGACATCTAAGTTTTCTATTTCAATGATATTTTTCTCCCAGCTCTGGAGCAAGGCCGCCCACATTTTGTCAAAGATTGGAATTTTCAGATCTGCATACACAAATCTGGTTCTGTTAGTATTACTTTAAAGGAAAAAAAATAAGTGTCCATGTCGTTTTTCTTCCTTTTTGAATTAATCAGAATGTTCAAAGATTGTATGTAGTGCCTAACTTGTTGATACATGAAAAACTGTCTCTGTGGAATCTGAAACTTTGTCTGCAGTTCTTGAAAACTAAGCAGTATACCTCCTGGATCGAATACATCATTGATAGCTGCAATCCCCTTATCTCTCCATTGTACAAAAATTGAGTTATCCAAACTAGAGGGAAAGCAAGGGTTACCCCAAAGTGGAGCGTATGCTGAGGACCTGGGACTTTGTTTATAGTGGTTATTAATATATAACCAGGAGTAGAATGTATCTCTAAAAAGAATGTGGCTAAGTAGATGATTGGGAGAAGGGAGCAAATATCTCCCGTTCCAGTGCTTTGTTAGTATATATCTGTTTGTCCAATTGTCAATCCGAGATATATCTAAACATAGAAGCATGGGCAAATTTGTTTATATCTAGTAAATTCAACCCTCCTTGTGTTCTTTGTAGATGGAGGTTAGTCTTAGCAATTCTATGCCGCCTACTGTTCCATAAAAACTTAAGAAAAAGTTTACTACATTCCTGTACATCATCTCTGTGTGGGCATTTGAATGTGATAAGCTAATTTTGGGAACAGGACACTTTTAGTTACCGCAAGGTGGCCCAATAATGAGAGAGGGAGAGTCATCCAATTACCCACCAGAGTAGATATTTTCTTCAGAATGCACTGGAAATTGTCTCTATGTAGAGTCAAAGAGTTAAATTAATGTCCAAATATTTAAGAGAATTTTGAGTAATTGTAAATTGAGAAAATGGAAAAGAATTCAACGGCATAGAACACTTTCCGGACAAGGGCAGAATTAACCCTATACCCCGCAAAGGTACCAAAATCAGCGATAACGGACATAATGGGCCTGATCCAGAGCTACGAATTTGCTGTCCGACGGGCGAATGCGAATTTTCGCCCGTGCGAAAAAACATATACGCCCCTGACACTCCCATTGTAAAGTACCTGCTTACGGCGGCTATACCCTACACTGGGTACTACCGTCGGCCGTACGAATTTTCGCACAAAATACGCAAATCGTACGGCCTTAGCACGCCCATACTATACAATTTAAATGGCTATCCCCACCTCCCTGTTGTAAAACGAGCGCCCAGGCGACCGTCGTACTGAACGCACGCCCCTCGAGCGAAAGATTCGCACACCATACGACCGCTATACGCTCATGTCGTCCAGCCGACAGGAAGCTGTCATACTGGGCATGCGCAGTGCGAATTTTCGTACGAAAATACGCAAAAAACGGTCGTACGCTCGCTCGAAATCGGGCAATTTCGTAGCTCTGGATCAGGCCCAATGTGTGGGAGAGAATTGAAGGGGTTGGAGACCAGCAGGAGCATGTCATCAGCAAACAAAGACAGCTTGCTCTCTACCCTTCCCACCACGATTCCAGTATAAGAATCCATGTTCTGCAATCTTTCCGCAAGGGGTTCCAAAGCTAAGGCGAAGAGTAACGAGGAGAGGGGACATCCCTGAGAAGTGCCCCTCTGAATTTGAAATGGGGAGGATAAAGCGCTGTTACTAGCGATTTGGGTATATAAGTTGTGGTATAGGGCTCGAAGGAGGACGATGAAGTCCCCCAGGAAGCCAAAAAGCGCTCTAGAGATTCAAAGAGATGATCCCATGTCACAAGATCAAACGCTTTTTCCATGTCTAGTGAGAGCAATAGCATTGGATCTGACATGCGGGAGGACTCCACCAGAAAAAACACACAATGAACACCACAATTAGGCGCCTAAGGGAACACAAATCTGCCACTCAATTATGACTGCTACACCTCACACAGCTCGGTATGGGGTTGTGAATCCCCTAATTTAAACCAATAAAAAACTCAAAAGGAAAAAACCAGCGCTGTGTAGGTCCAACAGTCACAATTAGTATATAAAAAGAATAAACATATATACAAATTTTATAAGATAAA
>WWET01001062.1:67426-80380 GCA_011038615.1 Limnodynastes dumerilii
ATTGCTGTGATGTATTCCATAGACGACATGTGCCAAATTTTGTTAAATAAGGCCACCCTGGAGGGGGCCTGAGCAGACTTCCATTGTTTTGCGATCAGGGATTTTGTGGCATTAGAGCAGTGCATTAGCAATTTATCTGTAAATTTGGGCAATGCAGGCAATGGGTTAGACAGCAGAATTTGTCTAGAATTTTATTAAGAAGAGCTATGGTGTCCTTCCAAAAAAGGGCTACAATAGGACAACTCCACCAAATATGCATAAACGAACCTACCTCCCCACAGTTCCGCCAGCACAGATTTGAGACGGAAGGGTAAAACAGATGTAATCTAAGCGGGACCAAATACCAACGTGTGTAAACCTTATAGGCCGTTTCGCATATACCAACATTGATAGATGCCTTGGCAATACGAAGTTTAATATCCGACCATCCCTCCTCGTCCAACTGCACCCCCAGGTCCTCCTCCCAAGCAACTTCAAAGGATTCTCGATCCTCGGATGAGGGCCGAAGAACCGAGTGATATAACATAGAAAGCATGCCGCGTTGCCCCACTGAATATATGCAGAAACGCTCAAACTGAGTCGGGCATCGTAGAGTCTTGGATCGCGTTTGAGTTTGAATGAACTTACGTGTTTGGAGGTAAGGAAAGAATGCCGTGGGTGAGAGGTCGTATTTGGCCCTAAAGTCCTCAAAAGTCTGGGGCGCAAATTGTCCCAAAATATGGAGGAAGCGGTCAATACCCTTGGAGCTCCAAAGGGTAACAGTCTGTTGAGCGGCACTCCTGGAAAGGCCTGGGTGTCTCCAAAGTGGTGTCAGTGGAGAAGGGTAGGAAGTCAAGTCGTATTTACGATTGGTAGAGTCCCAAATTTGTAATGTAAAGTGTATTGTAGGGATCCCCGAAACCCCCACCGGCCTAGAGGATTTTGGCAACCATGGGAGGAACGCCACACCCCCATCGGCAAGAAGTCCATCCTCTATGTCCACCCATGCTTTCGTCCCCGGTTTGCTATGCCAGGTGATCATGTGGCTCAACTGCGCTGCTATGTAATAATTTTGCAGAATAGGCAAGCCCAACCCCCCATCGATCTTGGGTTTGGCCAATATTGCTCTACGAAGTCTGGGCTTTGAGTCGTTCCAGATAAACCGCATGCAGGAGGATTGCAAGGATTTAAGTACCGATATTGGGACCTGTATCGGGAGAGTCTGAAATAAATACATCAGGCGGGGGAGAAGATTCATTTTGACTGCATTGATGCGTCCTATCCAGGAAATATAAAGTCTAAGTCTAAGTCTTGTGCTATAACCCTGAGAAGGGGGGCATAGTTTGCTGCGAATAATGTCTCATATGAGTGCGTTATTTGGACCCCCAAGTATTTCAGGGAATTAGAGCGCCACTGGAGGGCAAAACTCGCCTTCAACCCCTGTAGGGCCGAATTTGAGATATGTAGAGGTAATACTTCCGACTTGGTGCAGTTGATTTTGTACCCAGATATGGAACCATAGTCTGAGAGCTCTGCAAACAGGTTGGGGAGGGAGGTATGGGGGTTAGCAAGTGTAAGTAACACGTCGTCTGTGAATAGGGATATTTTGTATTGACAATTGCGCACAGTGATCCCTATGATGTCAGGATTGCGGTGAATCCGGGCAGCTAAGGGTTCGATGCTTAAAGCATATATAAGAGGTGATAGGGGGCAGCCCTGTCGCGTGCCGTTTTTGAGGGGGAATGCTGATGATAGGATGCCGTTACTAAAAACTGCTGCAGATGGGGAATGGTAAAGAGCATTAACAGCGGACAGGAAGTTACCATAAATACCATAAGACCGCAGAGAGGTTAACATAAAGTCCCACGAAAGACGGTCAAACGCCTTTTCGGCATCTAGCGCCAACAGAACAGATGGAATTTTAGACGTATTGATGTGATGGATTAAGTTTATAATGCGTCTAGTGTTATCTGCTGCTTGCCGCGTCGGGATAAATCCGACCTGATCAGGGTTAATGAGCGAGGAGAGGAACCTATTTAATCTGTCTGCCAATATTTTGGCAAATAGCTTCAGATCCGAATTGATGAGGGATATTGGACGGTAATTGAAGTAGACCGTGGGATCTTTGCCCGGTTTCGGAATTACGACTATCTTGGATCTCGTGGCCTCAGGCAAGAAATTCCCACCTTGAAGCACGTGATTAAATAAGTCTCTAAACCAGGGCAGGAGGGCAGTAGCAAATGATTTGTAATAGGCCGCGGGAAAGCCGTCAGGACCAGGGGCTTTGTGCGCTTTCTGAGATTTTAATGCCCTTTGTACCTCCTCCAGAGTAATGTCAGCGTTAAGCACCTGAACTGCATTAAGCCTCAATTTGGGTAAATGACAGGAATCTAAATACGTTTGCGTAAGTGTGTTTTGTGCGGGTGCGTCCTGTCGTGGAAGGTTATATAATTGTTGGCAATATTGTTCGAATATACCATTGATAGCCCGCAGGTCATGTAGTAGAGTACCATTGGGGTCCCTTAAGCCTGAGACAGCCTGCATGGCTCTCTTGGCTCTCAGTCTTTGTGCAAGTAACGAATCCGCCTTATTACCCTTTTCATAAAATCTTTGTTGTAGCCAACGTAATTTACGTTCTGTCTGTTCCGCTAACAAAGTATGAAGTTCACCCTGGACTTTAGTTAGTTTCTCCAAGATCAGTGGGTCCAGGAACTGTTTGTGCTGCTGCTCTAAAAGATGGAGTTGTCTACTCAGCGCCCTGACAGCAGCTTCCTGTTTCTTTTTATGTTGTGAGGCATATTGAATAACAGTTCCTCGAACTACCGATTTATGGGCTTCCCATAGTAAGGGTATAGTAACATCTGGGGTGTTGTTTAATTCAAAATATTTTCTTACTCTAGCGGAAACCACATCCTGGAACTGTGGGAAACGCAAAAGCGATTCATTCAATCGCCAGTTAGACCGGCCCGTGGGACAGTTCCCCATTTCTAGAGTAAAAGTAATCATAGAGTGATCAGTCCACGCGGCAGGAATAATAGCGGCGCTAGAAATGGCTTGGGTTAGGGAGGCACAGGTGAACCACATGTCAATTCTGGAATAAGCACGGTGAGGGTGGGAATAAAAAGTGAAATCTCGAACCGTGGGGTGCAGCGCCCGCCAAGCGTCAAATAGGCCATATTCAATAAGGTGGCGATTTAGAGCTTTAGACCCGGTGTGTGCAGGCGTTGTATAGCGGGAGGAGGATCTATCCATCGTATGAGAGATTACAGTGTTGAAATCCCCACCCAGCACAATTTGGCCCCTACTAAGGTCGTGTAATTTAGCAAAAAACTTCTGGAAAAACGGGGATTGACCTGTGTTGGGTGCATAGATATTAGCAAGGGTAATGTCTATGGGGCCCGTCTTGCCAGTCAGGATAAGAAAGCGGCCGTCAGAGTCACCCGTCGAGTTAGCAATATCCAGGGGGGCATTACGACCTATCAAAATGGCAGTGCCACTACGCTTGGTATTGGCGTTAGCATAATACACATTGGGGTAAAATTTAGTGGTCAACGAGGGATGGCCGGAAGCTCTAAAGTAAGTTTCCTGGACAAAGACTACGTCTGCTCTAGCTTTAGCTAGGGCAGAAAACAGCAGCGAACGCTTTTGGGGGGGTGTTTAACCCTTTGGCATTTACCGACAAGAAAGTTAGAGGCATAAGAACTGAGACAGACTATATGGCACCTTCAGGAAAAGGAAAAGAGAGAAAAGGAGGGGTAAGAAAGGAAGAAAGAGGAGGGACAGCAGCTAACTTCACCCGGGATTGGGTGGGGAGCTACGTTATTACGAGTCCGCACACCTAGTGTACGATGGACTCGAGTGTAGGGGATCTGACTGTAAACTATATAATATACTTCTATAAGATATACCCCTTTTTTGCGGGGGGGGGGAGTAGATGGTCAGACGGGCAACAGACAGTTATTGGGAAAGATATTCCCTTGCGGGGGGGGGGAGTAGATGGTCAGACGGGCAACAGACAGTTATTGGGAACCACCTAGAAGAAGGAGGAAATCCCCCCAGGAAAACTATAACAATAAGGATATAACTCAACTACAGTATGATTAATCAACAAGGTGCTTCACGTGTAAATGCACAAACCCAAAAAACATAACTATTATATAGCATTATGAAATTCTCAAAGCAATGCATCCTAAACCATAACGTATATAACTCACGGCACCAAAAAAGCAGTCCTACGAAGGAGTCCCAAAGAGAAAACAGAGAGCAGCTATAAAACAAGGATACATTTTGCTTGGGGACCCATAGAATCAGGTGCTTTGTGGAGCGAGTCCTAAACCAGCAAGCAAGCGACGACCATCTTCCGGCGTCTTTATCGTATGCGTCCGACCATTGGCATCCACAATTAGATGGAAGGGAAATCCCCATCTGTAGCGGAAGCCTTGATCTCGAAGGACCTGGGTGACGCTCCTGAGGTCTCGCCGTTTAGCGACAGTGGATGGAGCCAAGTCCTGGATATCTGTAGTTTATCTCCAGCAAACATAATATGAGTTGAGTTCCGAGAAGCTTGCACAATCTTCTCTTTGCTGTGAAAGGAGAGGAATTTGAGAACAATGTCCCGAGGGGGTTCCCCATCCTTGGGTTTGGATCTCAAAGCGCGATGCGCTCTTTCCAGAGTAAAGTCACTGTCAGCGGATGATGGAAGAAGAAAGTGGAACAAACGGAGCAAGTATGACTCAATATCTTTAGGTTCCACCGTTTCTGGTACATTTCTTATCCTCAAATTATTCCGCCTTTCTCGATTTTCGAGGTCCTCAGTTTTTTCTTTTAAGAATTCAACCTCCCTGCTGAGATAGTCCAGATCAGTATTGACCGTTGTTTGGAATTGCTGGTGGTCAGCAGAAGCTTTTTCCAGCGCTTGTGTACGATTTGACAGATCCGAAATATCCTTCTGCAGGGCCCCAACCGCCTTTTGTAACTCCGATGCAAAGGAAGTTTTAAGGTCCAAAATGAGTGCTTGAAGGGAGCATATATCTGCCTTAGTAGATGGGGCCCCATCGAGATCAGTCTCTTGGTCAGAGGATTCGGCTTGAGGGGAGGAAGGAGAGGCCTGGGATTGAAACTTGCCCTGTTTCGGAAAGTGTTGGGAAATGTCCACATTTCCTGCCTTCCTACCCCTAGCAGGGGTTTGAGTGCTCATGTCACAGAGAGAAGAATCAGAAGAGGTACACTTGGACTGATACACTGTAGTATAGCGAGATAATTAGTTCCCAGGGGGATTCAGCGTTTTAATTACAACATCAGATCCACAATATTATACAATGGAAGAGACTGTGGGCCTTTTAGGTAAGTGGTGATATTGCAGCGCCTACCAGGCATGCAAGGTGTGTGGAGTATGTTAATACTTCGTGGTTACTTCCCCTGTCACATCCTCAGTGGATGTGGGTAGATAACAATAAGTGCAGCAAGCAGTAAGAAGATCTGAAACTGTGAGAGTAGGACAGGTAACAGAGTCCAGCTTGTAGGGGAGATAGAAGAGGTTCAACACTTTCCTAGCCCTGACTGGGCTGAATCATCAAATATAACTTGGTGACTAAGGGAGGGTAGATAGAGAAGGGGCTGCTGACGATCTTGCCTCTGCCCTTTGGGGTCTCCTGTCTTCCTGCAGCCCAGAGTGAGGAGTGGATAGGCTGTAATGGCGCTTCTGGGTCTCTGGAGAGCAGTCCACTCTGCTCATATGCCGCCTCGTGGGACCCCTCTCAAAATGGCGCCGTCCACCTCCGCCGGGCTCCGCAGCAGGGAGCCACTTCAAAGAACGCCCCCAAATATCGTGACAGCGGGGAGAGCTCTCAGCGCACATGTCCGTCCACCATCTAAGCCCGACTCCGCCCCCCGTTTATAATCAATATTTAATAAAGAAATGGGTCTGTAAGAGCCTGGTTGTTCAGGATCCCTCCCCAGCTTAGGGAGAACTTTAACGATTGCGGAATTAAAATACAGGGGGGAGGACCGGTTAGTTATGATGGAGTTGAATGTGTCTTGTAACGGAACACTAATCTCTTCAGACAGTATTCTGTAAAATTCACAGCTGAAGCCATCAGGCCACGGAGCCTTGAGTGGTTTTAAAGATTTGATTGCAAATGCATTTTCCACTGTTGAGATTGGAGTTATAAGAGTGGCTGCTTGGTCTGCGAAATAAGTGCAGGGTATTATAGGCAAGCTGAGTATAGTGAAATGGGTGGTGTAAGTTTGTTAGTTCTTAGTTTCAGTGCCTCCACGCAAGTCTTCTATACCTTGCTGTGGGTAATACGGGCACTCAGCCCAGCGGCACAGGGTGAGTCCCAGAATCCCGCAGTTTGACCAGGATGCTCCTGGGAGCCACAGACAGCCAGCCATGTGTGTGTGTGGTGAGTCCCAGCTTTTCTTGTTGCCAGGGCTCTCACATTGTAGTGACTGTACTCCTGTGGCTTGCGCCAGATGCAAAATACAATCGCTAGTCACAGCGAACGCTGGGACTTTGTCCAACAAGATCAGGGAGGCTGGTCCAGGGCTGCTTCTGATTGGGCAGCCTGCCTGTAGATAGGCCGGCAGGGGTATGCTGCTCCTGCCGGTTATAGCATTCTGCTACCCTGCTGCCAGCTGTTCAGTTCCTGTGCCTTACCAGTTCCCGTCAGCCTCGATCTCTGAGTGACCCTTCCTCATTAATAATTTGTGCTCCTTTGCCTGCATTGTGCTTCCTTATTCAAACAGGAAAAAGCAAAACAAAATGGGCACTTAAAGACAAAGTATTGTAGCCGCCACTATTCAATAAATTCTGAAAGTCTTCAAAGATCCACAAACTTAAAACTTTTCAAATAACCATTTGAATAAGGAAGTATATTGTTGGTCTTTTGGATGCAAGGATAATTTTGCCACTTATTGCTAATCCTCGATATCTTAATCTGAAGCCTTTAGTAGCACAGTGGTAAAATATCAGCACTGGATTCAACCACACCCTTTTTCTATTTTTTAGACAAGAGTGTATTATTATTATTATGCGTATATACATCTTTTGCATCTGAAACTGTTAAAGAATATTGAAGTTTCCGCAATATGCTTATTTCTCTAATATATATCTGATAATATGTACCCTGATGGGGCATTAATATCTCTGGCAATCAATGAATTACCTCAATAGTACCTTTACTGATATATCTATAATGACCATATGCTATACATAACTAGCTGTGGTACAGCGGTAAGGTGCTAGCCTTGGATACAGTGGGTTGCTGTTTTGCCTCCAGATAGGAGTTGTTTTTGCTTTTACATACAATTTGTTATATATATCTTCTATTGAGTCTTTAGTTATTTGAGATAGGATATTAGCTACATATTTCAGAAATTATATCTATTTTTCATTTCCATGATAATCAATTATGTATATCTCGGTGGGCTGTTATACCCTTGAAATGGATTGAATTATCCTATCTCATTTGAAAATTTAGGCAAATGCCAATTATTAAACAAATATAAAATTGCCTCTTTTTTATTATTACTATACAGAACATCTATACAGAGTCACTATTTTGATACTATTGATGGTATTGCTGATAATCTAACATCTATATATGTAAATGTCCAAACAGACCTTTAACTCACGTTTTTTAATTTGCTCAGATGAGCCCTGATGAACATCACTGTGATTGGATAGCCCACGTATAAAACACTGAGAGGACTTACTCACCTGTATACCATCCCTTTGACAAAGACTCTTGACGAAACGCTCGTCAGGGAAACCCTGGAACCCCGCAGGACGTCGGAACCGAATTAAGTTTACCTTACCTCAGATGGAGCAGCCTCCCCTCTTCCTTGTCAGCTAGAACAGTGCAGGGGCAGATACGGACCTGGAACGGGTGAAGTGTGGCTGTGAGGCTGCTAGCTGTGTGGCTAGGTCAGACCTCACATTCCTTCCAGTCAAACCTGTGACCACAACAGTGCTTCTACAGCTGTGAACATTAAGGCTGAGTATATATTCAACTCATGTCTGTTATCTATCGTACATTGCTGATATTTGTAACCATAATACGTTAAGTTACTTTGAATTTTCTCTGTATTGCTTACAATTTGAACTGAATATATATTGAATATATGCTCTGTTGTGTCTTGCTGCTATTGAGAATATTTATTCTAAAGCACTATCTGGTATATACCTTTGCATTGCTCTTTTAAGAGGTTGAGGAACAATTTTATATATGCTCCAATAATATTTATCCAATTTTTTGGAAAACCATGACTCATATTATTGTTATAAGGACTAATGGTTAAACTGATATGGAATAATATTCGTCGTTAATGTATATTAGTAATAATTATTTTACTTATTGATTACTAAAATTATGATGTTTTAATTATTGTGTTCTGGTCTGTTTGGACATTGGAGTACACCTGAGAGAGACTCAGCTTGGCAAATTCTTTTGTTTGTATTTCTTATGATATGTAAGAGCTTAGCCAAGCCCTTGCTATACAATCTACATTCTTGACCAACCTGCCCGGTCGTAGGGCATGCGCAGCATTGATCAAGGGCAGGGTACTGCATGTGCACAGTATGAACTGACAGCCGACTTACTTATTTGGCCCTGAGTTTCTTGGTGTTGCTAGGCAACCACTACACAGGCTAGCTATCAGGGTAATCAGAAACCAACAATGTCAGAGCTGTGACAGAAGTATTGAAAATACCAGCGATTACTGTCTGCGGGCCAGATCCAGACTTATTACGCAAATGTACTGTAATTACGCACTACTAAGTATAATGTCCTCCCCCCGGCACTCCCCTCACACGCACGTAACTTAGCAGATATACAAGTTTGAAACCCTACCTTAATTTTTCCTTGTGTATCTCTGGTCGTACGTATCGTTTTGTTGGAAGTAAGTGCCTAACCCAGCCCATACTGTACAATTTTAATTCCCTCCTCCCACAATGCGTATTTTCGACTTGCGTAGGGATGTCACGTTCCTTCGTACGAGTTTGCAAACAAGTTATGTGCGATCAGAGTTATGATGTAAGATTTATACGATCAGAGTTCCCACGGCTGGATTTACACATGCAGCATATGTAAATTAGTTGTCGTTATTAAGTCTGGATCTGGGCCTTCAACAGTAAGCAATATAGTGTGACACAAGTAAAGAAAGGAAAACACCTATTTTCATTTTAAATAAGGGTTTTCTATATATGTTAATTGGAGCCACAAGTCTTATGGAACAGATCAGGCGATCTAGTGTAGTAGTTCAAAATTTTGTCTTTGTTGGGATGCCCTTCTGCTCTGACTAGAAGCAGATTATTTGTTGCGTATCATTTTTCGATACGTAGATTGCGTATATGCGGTCTTTTAGACCGCATATACGCAATCTACGTATCGAAACGATACACAGATTACGTACAATAGCTACTACGCATGCGCAGTAGCTATTGTTCATTGACGGACGTAGTTCTGGATCCGGCCCAAGGTTAAAGAAGCCCAAGCTATGTATTTCTCTTCCTTAGGGGTATATACAATGAATGAAAAAAAATGATATAAAAATTATGCTTTCAAGTGACTAAGAACAGTGGCCCAGATCCTGGGCTACGTCTGACAGGGGAATTACGCAAGGGGATTGTGTAATTCTTCTGTCAAGAAGGTTGTGCGCATGCCGGCTGTTACGTAAAAGGGGATGTCACTACTTTTTTGTTTGCCATATCTGCGCCATATAGGCGGGGATAGGCATTTAAATTAGAGCTCGGTGCGGGGGAAGCCCCATTATGACAAGGTCTGAGGCCAAGGTCTGCAGCCTAAGTCATAAATATTAAGGTAGGAATCTGGATATGTAAGTGTCCAGATTTTACTACCTTTAGTGGGGAGTGCACGGGGCATGCACTCCCTGCTATGATGCCGGCCGTAATGACCTCGGGCGCCTATAGGTCTGGATCCGGCCCAGTGTCAGTAACTGCATAGTGCTTATATAAATTACAAAAAAAGTCAGTAGGGCCGGCATCGTAGCGGGAAGTGTACGACCCATGCACTCCCCGCTGTCAGTAGTAAATTTGGACACTTAAGTGTCCAAATTCCTACCCTAACTTTTACAAACAAGTATGCGGCGTTACAGCCACAGAGTTGATCGTAACGGGGCTTCCCCTGCCCCATCCCCTAATTAGCATGTCTATCTCTGCCTTTGCAGTGGAGATACGACATGTGTAATGGGGGGAAAGCCCCCTTTTCGTAAGAGCCGGTGTACATAACGTACATTACATACGCAAGCCCTTAAGATGTCGTAAGAAGATTGTGTGCATATGCACAAACTCCAAAACAGGGCAATTACGTACGACATATACGTAAATCCCCTGTCGGCTGTAGCCCAGGATCTGGGCCAAAGTTCTTAAAGCCTTAAGAAATTCTCAGGATCTCCAGCATTCTTTGGATTTCTCCAGCATCTTTATCTGTGTTTTACCTCTTCCTGCTTATACATTTGCAGCATCTAGAATACTTCAATTTATCTGCATGCTTTTACCATCCAGCACTGCTTCCAAGGACTTATCTGTTCCTCTGTATTTTCACTTGCAGTATCTGAGAGTAATTAGAATTACCTGTGTGTCTCTAGCACTGTTTCCAAGAAGCCATCTCCTGCACAAAATCTTTGGCAGAACTTGACATCCATTTTGTAACTCTTTTTATAGCTGTGCTCTGGTTAATTCTTGGGTCTTCATGTAGTGAAGACCATACCTGCCTTTAGGGTCCATTCTGAATACCAGAAGTATTAAGCATCTGTATATGCAACATCATAATATGTATCAGTAAATATGAATTTTCCTCTTACAACTTCACATCTGCTTCACATTACTTTGTAAATAAACGAATATAATTGATTTAAAGATATTTTGAATGTAAAGTGTCAGTAATAACTAGATATTTTAGCTGCCTAAACTAACCATGTTGGACCGTAATCACAGATAAGAGTGAGTTAGGTGCAGCCATTTTGTCACATAACTCACCTATCCTGCCCCTCAACCCGTCCCTGTTTTTAAGATCCTTATGGAACTTAAACATAGGGCTTCCTTAAGTAACCATGCGTATTTTCCTTCTTAAGGGCTCCCCACGCCCTTCTCAGCTAATCTACATGCCTACCCCCACCCACTTCCTACTAAATCCTCCCTGAGGCTGCCTTGGCATTCCTCCTTCTACCAATACTACTACGTGCGGTCTTTAAAAACGGTGGCATGTAGATTGCGTAAATGACCTACTACGCATGTGTAGTAGGTAATTTCCTAAAGAACCGCACTTAAGAAGCCGCAGCTTCTTAAGTGTGAATCCGGTTCAATATCCCCCTAACTATCCCTTGCCCCTTGAAACCAGGAAAAATAGCAGATTCTATATCTGAGTCTGTTGTTGGGCCACTGAGCCATTTCAAGTCTGCCAATATTAGGACTAATGCCACACAGCCCCCAGTCTTGGGTACAAACAATTGCTTAATGTGTTTTATCATGCTTTATTAATTTTCAAGTTCTGTCAGACTTGGAAAGAAAAAAATTAGTGTAATTATGTGAGCCATGCTTAGATAGGAAATTAAATAAATAGAGGAATATGTACTACACAACGTGAGGTCTGCTGCCGCACAGTCCAGTACATTCATTTAGAACATTAACAATTCTCTCCTCATGTGATAAACAAGCACATCAGGTTTAGTCTAATAGAATTCTCTCCTTTGCTCTCTTTGCATAAGCTGAGTCACTAATGATGAACTAGAATGTTCAGATTTCCAACTGCGATTTTACACACAAAGTAAAGGTTATCCATTACAACCATGTAATGGATGCTCAAATCTTGTGTACTGTCAAATATTATTTGTTCTGATGTGAAATGCTGTTTTTATAGCTTGGTTTTATCTGGATAAACATAATATTAGTCAAAGAGACAGGTGAAACGTGGATCAGTGGTACCCAGAGTAGTAAATTGTACGATGCCCCTAACCCAGTCCTTTCAAAGAGCAGTGTGCAAAGGGGTGAAGTAAGCTTGTGATCTGACAAAGGTAAGATAAAAGTAAGTAATGTTCTTAATTGATTAAGTGCTGGGTTCTTTTCTTCATGCCCTAAATGGACTCTTACTCACTGTTTACCATAATGTTATTTTTTGGCTTTTTTTGTTTTTGTTTTTTATCACAATATCTGAAATCTGTTGAAAGTTATTTGACTCTTCAATAATCAATATAAGAATGACTTGTCAAGTGGTAAGAAAAATAACAGCAGTAGTTTATGTTGGGCATTAGTGAATAATTCTTGATAAATGTCGACTAGCGCCAGAGACTATAAAAGGGCCCCAGCAATGGCATGAGTCATTCGCCGGATGGACTCACAAGAAGAAGGAGCTAATTATCTGCACCAGCGAGGAGAAGACGGTCACAAGATCTGTGCTTGGCAACACTGTGAACATCTGAAAGGTGAGTATTTGATCCTTTTTAAAGTAATTTGGATTAATTAAAATATGTAAGGAGCCAACTACATAAATATTCTTACTAACGGTGACATCTACATAGCTATTCTTACTAACGGTGGCAACTACAGAGGTATTATTACTAAAGGGGCAAATACTGATGTTTGATTACTAAAGGGGGCATCTACATGTAGACAAGTAGTAATAGGGCATATGGTGGTAGTTTATTATTAACAGGGGCATTATGTGTAAACATAATGTAACAATGGTAATTTGTTTTTTTACAGGAAAGGGGAACATTATGTAAGCATCATCATGACATTAACCCTTGCCATGCTGACGCTTATAGTATTAGAAGGCACAGCATGGCCTGAAACACATGGACATGCTGTGCTTTCTAGTACTAGCAGCACCTGCATGCTAAGGGTGAGAAGCATAGAAACATAGAAAGTGACGGCAGATAAGAGCCACATGGCCCATCTAGTCTGCCCATTTGTTTATTGAAAACTACACTGACCCTAGACCCTATTTACCCTCAATT
>WWET01001062.1:111673-130562 GCA_011038615.1 Limnodynastes dumerilii
CCGTGTGCAGGATTTGCACATGGGCCCCCCACCCCCTTACCTGAGAACAGACTGTCCAGATTAGCGGCCCAAAAAGGGGTGGGGCTTAATGGCTCTATAAGCCCTGCCCCCTTTCGCCCCGCGAATCGAGACAGTCCCACCGCAGGGGAAGGGGGACTAATTTGGCATCTATTTCTTTCCTCCGGATGATATTAGAGGGGAAAAATAGATGCTGAATGGCCCCCTTCCCCTGCCAACCCTGGGTGCAGGATGCATGCCACAGGGCCCCCTGTTCTGAGGGGCCCGTGTGCACTGCACACCCTGCACCCATTATAGATACGCCTATGTTTGTAAACTTAAGACTGCCTTATCTTAAAAAATATTAACTATTTAAGATGGAGAATAGAGTATATATAGAAGGGGCTGGTTTGACAAATAAAATAAGATAATTAAAGACGTGTATTTAATGAAATAGTATATAATTCCTTAATTTGTGGCTATGAGAGGTTAGGTTTATTTTAATTATTTATCGATGGCAACACTGTTGGAAATCAAATTTTTTTTTATATTTCACCATGGAATTCATAATGTTTTATCTAAAAATGAATAAAGTTTGATTTTTAAACAATAAATGAGAGACCCAGAGGGCCGGTTTTGAGTATTCTTTCAAACACAATTGACAGGTTTTGTTATTGTAAAAAAATACTGTTTACTCTCTGTAATCTTTGAAATAACACATATTTGTGTTTTAAAGGCATCCTAGGAGCTATAGTCCAGCTATATAACTATCCCTTCCAATGAATGACATGGGGCAGGAACGTCACTTCCTGGCAGGGGCTGACTGTGACTGTAGGAGGCGTTATTAATCGAAACCTCCACATTTTGGTTATAGAACTATCTTTTTTTTATATTACATTCTTCTATCTCCCATTAAAAATGGTCAAAAACAGGTAAAACAAAGTATCTTGGAGCCAGTAGTGTTAATACACTACATGTCATTTCCTGCTATGGAACAGGACTCTGACATAAACCTTTCCACAGTCCTCAGTCTGGTCCATAAAGGTACCTGAGATATTTAATCTAGACACAAACACCAAACCTGACCGTGTCTACTGATTTTACTTACTTGAGTGTAGCCAAACACATTCAGCAACTGGGCCATAGGGATGGTGGTGAAAGAGTGGAGGTCTCCAATAAAACCAAAGACTTTACCAAGTTCCCTACATGAATAATTAGGAATCACATTTTTGTGTCCAGACAATATCTGGAGAACATTTTTTATGGTTTTCATTTCATTTCCACAAGAATCAAACAAATGATAACCCAGAGTTATATTAGGAAGAACATCTTGGCTCATATTAATTTCATTTATAGCATGCATGAAGCCTCGGACATGTCTGTATTCTTTGAGGTTAGCCCTGGTTCAACAAAGGAAAAACAATTGATGACACGGTTTAATCAAACAAAGAAATTCCAATAGCGCTAGATCAGAAACAACCACTTAAAACCGAGTCCAATTAAAATAATAAATTTATTTATCACACACACAATTTAAAAAAGTAACAAACTATGACATAAAACTATTGGTATATACAGGATAATTGATAAATTCAATAATTGATTAATGTATATAAAACCCGCCTCTGGTCAGGATATCAAAAATATCCACGGTCATTGGTCATAAGCTTGGTATATATTTCTTTAGAAACTTAATTGACACTGTATTCAAGAGATTGATATAAATTTAATAGTAACAGCTTTGTTGCCAGACAGATAGC
This sequence comes from Limnodynastes dumerilii, assembly GCA_011038615.1. NCBI lineage: Eukaryota > Metazoa > Chordata > Amphibia > Anura > Limnodynastidae > Limnodynastes > Limnodynastes dumerilii. The sequence continues at coordinate 113,431 of WWET01001062.1, forward strand.
ATAGCCACAGCAACTAAGGTAAAGGAAAACATAAAAAGCAATATAAACATATATAGCAATAATAATAATAACCGGAAGAATAGGAGATTCATAATGCAACCTCTCAGACAATGTGTGCAAATCCTAGGAGCTTAGGAAATAAAATCCCTAAACTAATTGCAATAAGGGCAAGGCATAATCTTAATATTGTTGGTATCACGGAATTATGGTGCAAAGAAAATCATGACTGGGACCTAGCTATACTGGGATATAATTTATTTAGGAAGGATAGAGTAAAAAGAATAGAGGAGGTGTATTGAGGTATGTGAAGGAAGGGTTAAATTCAACTTTAAGGTAGTGTTGGATAAAAAAAACTGAGGCACTTTGGGTAACCATAGAAACCCAGGTGGTTTTTCTTCATACTGGAGTGATATATAGGCCACCAGTCCAAGATGAGGAAATAGACAATGGGGTAGATCCAGAACTACGTCCGTCTTCCATAGACGGACGTAATTCAAAGAACAATAACTACTGCGCATGCGTAGTAGCTATTGTACGTAATCTGTGTATCGTTTGGATACGTAGATTGCGTATATGCGGTCTTTTAGACCAAATGTGGTTTACAAAAGTGGTAGCAACTATAGTGAAAGCAAAAAAGATGGCCTTTCAGAATTGTAAGCAAACTCAAAATAATGATGATAGGGAGGAGAATTTTGCAAAGCGGAAGGAGGCTATAAACGTTATAAGGGCAGCAATGACACAGACTATGGAACAACTGGTCCAGTATGACCAGTTGTTAGTATGAAAGGGGACAAAAGCTTTTTTCAATAGATAAATGAAGGGCGAAAAACTAAAGAGGGTATAGTAAGGCTCAAAATTGAGAGTGGGAGTCTTGTTGAGGGTGGAAGGTTTGTGACAGATCATCTTAACAAGTATTTCTGTTCAATGTTCACAAAAGAAAAAGAGGGGAAGGGACCACATTTAAATGGGAAGACTATTAATGCAAAGGAGGCAATCCCACACACCTAGCGTTTCTCCCACAATTCTATTCTATTGCTTCATGCATTCAAGTTGACTTAAAAATCAGAATCTCAGAAGTAAGTGTGGGTGAGCACCTAGGATCCAGTGATCATCAAGCTGTATGGTTTAGTATAATGACTGAGAGACACGTGTCACACAAAGACAAGGGTTATAGATTTTAGGAAGGTAGATTTGATTTTGATGGGGAAATGTGTAAGTGATTCTTTGTCAGAGTGGAGGCACATGAAAGGAGTATAGGAGCAGTGGGGAAATAAAAAAAAATGCATTATTAACAGCAACAAACCTTTGTAAAAGAAAGATTAGGAAAAACGCAAGACAAGGGCCAGATTTACTAAAGTCGAGATTGTCAAAATCACCAGTGTTTGCTATTTTTTACTGGCAATTTTGAAATCTCTGATTTACTAAAGTTGATTTGCCTATTAAATCATCACAGATGATTTTTTTCAAAATTGCCATTGTTGAGCTATCTTTGGGAATTTTTACCATTCATGAGATACAAATCTCAGATTTACTAAGAAGTGAGTTTCAAACTCGCTGTAGAATGGCTGAAAAATCGTCAGAGATAATAGAGGTTGGTGTGAGTGTCAATTTCACTGAAATCGGCACTTACCCCAAGAAAAACACCCACATGTATAAAAAATAAAAATAAAAAATGTTTTAAATACTTATAATGGCTGTTGCAGCAACCAATTAACCCTTAGCATGCTGTGCCACCTAGTCCTATAAGGCACAGCATGCCCTTGTATTGCTGTGCATGCTGTGCCTTATAATACCCTAAGCGGAAGCATGCCAAGGGTTAAGTACATCCTGCCGCAAACTAAATAATTAAATAATCATCCCCGAATAAAATAAAAACATAATATGCCCTGCACATCATAAATAATTACTTAATATGGTCCCAAAATCATAAATAAATAAATAATATAGCCTGATCCATAAATAAACCAAACACATGCCCATTTATTTTTACATTAGTAAATAAAACACATACTCCATATATACAAAAATACAACACATGCCTGATCCATACAAAAATACAACACTTGTCCCAGTATATTAGTAAATACAACACTTGCCCGATCCATTAAATAAATACAACATATGCCCAATCCATACAAAAATACAACACTTGGCCCGATACATTAGAAATTACAACACTTGTCCGATCCATAAATAAACCAAACACATATCCCCAATCCATACAAAAATAATAAACCTGCCCCAATCCGTTAATAATTTATACTACAATCACCAGCATGGCATTGGATGGCAGGGCATGCTGGCGCTTGGAGAACCACAAGCACCAGCATGCCCTGTCATCTTGTGCAGAAAAACACAAAGTTATGCCCCTCCTAGCTAATAAATAAAATATAGGGCCGGCCCCTAACATAAAAAAAAAATACTTAACATTTAATGCCCCACTATAAAGAAATAATGACATTGAATACTCCTATATACAATAAAATATTTACATTTAAAACCCCAAATAATGGAGAAATAATTACATTGAATACTCCTATATACAATAAAATATTTACATTTAAAACCCCAAATAATGGAGAAATAATATAAAGAATAAAATAAATAAATAAAATAATGTCACCATTTCCATGGTGACCAAACGTAATTTGGTCACCATGAAAATGGGATTTCTCTGGCTGGGCAAGGGTATAAATATACCCCAATGACAGCAGAGTGTTGTGGCGGGTTCACATCACCACCAAATACCTGGGTTTTTGTAGAGACCCAGTTTTTGGGCGAAAAACCCTGGTATTTGGTGGTGATGTGAAAGGGGTATTAGTGAAGGCCTGGCGGGTGTCTGGTTAACAACACTATACCATACACAGCAAAAACCACTCTACTTGGTGATTGCAAACTTGTTATTGGTTGCCAATATTGCCCTGGCCATTATGGAGCCCTAGAAAAAAACCTAAACTGGCAAAAAAAAAAAATCTCTCCCTCTTCCCCTCCAAGTTGTTTAAATCTCTCCCAATCCAGCCCCTCTCTGCTGTACTGCATAGGGTATAGATGGGGGGAATTTCTGACCCTCTTCACATATTTCCTATTCATAATAATAGAAGTGATTGGAGATTTATAGCTTTTTAATTAAACCAGTGGGAGAAGTGACGGTATGGCATAACCCCCGTATACCCCCTCACTTCAAGCCCTGGTGTGGACACATTTATACAATTTATCCTGATTCTCAGCTTTAGGGATTTGCAATTGTGACATGATTAACAATAAGTAACTGGTAATTGTTACTAAATAATATCAATGCCCACACAGGGAAAACAGACATTGATTTGGCATAATTGAGCAGATCGCTGCTGACACAGGTCTACATACCACTACTAGAGGTTGTGCGAAACCTTATTATGAGAGATTAGACTGTAGCTACATAGACTTTATCACATTTTAGTGGGCCTCATACAGTATGAAAAGACTATATAAAACTAATTTACAAGATAATATCATAAAACCAGGATGGGTCCTTAGCTGTGATGAGTGATAGGAGTTACAAATTACTGTTTATAGAACATCATTCACTACAAACTCTATATAGATGTCAACTGAAGAGCTAATATATTACCACCTCTGTTCTCCCTCTTTATTACCTCAAGCCTATGTATAACTGACAACACTATAAATATTAATAGTCTTTCTTAATCCTCCATTAACCTCTAGGACACAGAAGGTGGTCTACCAATTATCAGCTGGTTTCCTACAACAATCCTGTATAAAGCTGTGTAATATGATAGTGATAAATAAATATAATCATATAAATGGATTTCCGCTGTGTTGTGTTTAAAATAAATGCAAGTATTAAAAGTATGTTCCAATTACAATGTGAAAAATTAGAATTTCAAGTTAAAGCCAAGCCATCTTCGTTATTCCTCATTCGTATATTACTAATTGACTATGGCGAAGAAATCACTTCTGTCAGCTATCCAGAGACACCTTCTCCTCCTACTCCCTGGCACCTCTTTCATCTATTTTATCCACTAAGCCAAGACCAGATGGATGTCAAGCTTAGAATCTAATATGCTTATCTCTATATGTGCATGGAATGAAAAAATGTAGATGAGATCATATACTATTATGTATGTATTATAGAACTGTGCTCTGATTTAGCCATGAACAAGTCAGCGTGCTTGAAAACTAATCAGTGCTGCTTAATGAAACATTATCTATATCTGTCCTCTAGATGGCAGTATACAACTGAAATTACTATCCTAATCCAACAAAGTGAAACATCTAATCAACTGAACTATGGGAATTGTTACCAGTATAAATATAGCACAATATTGGTCACACCTTTCTTATTTTGTAATAAAATGGATATGCCTCTCTCATTGTAGATGTTTTATATTAGATTTACATTTTACCTGTGTTAGATGCATAAGGAACCACCCAATAGTCCATTTTACCATCTCCAACTGAATGTGGTCAAGGTAGTAATAAGGGTCTACATCTATCATGTTCATTGGCAGTGAGCAGTAAATTAAGTTGTGAGACTCACCACAGGATTATTCCACTGTTATGGAGATTATGGAAATCATTAGCCTTTGTGTGAGGATTCGCACTATGCACTATGTAAAGTAATTATATATAGTAATATATAATTACACCACAGTATGCTCCTGTCTCATGCATTGCCAGCAGTATGACTTTATGGGGAATGTGACTTACACAAATAAATATATAAGTTGGTGGTTTGCAATGAATCTTCACACAAAGCCTTTTCAGTACCTATAGTGGTCTCTTGTGGCTCCAAATGCGGAAAGCAGATATACAACATCAGTGGTCCCCTATACATAGGCACAGACTGTTCACACCATTAGGGCTGGTATATAAACTGCTGTGTGGTGACTAGCGCCATCTTAGTACCTTAGGATCAGTATCCTCTACAGCAGCATGTCAAGCTAACAGCCTGAGAGCAGCATGCAGCCCAAAAGGTTTTGCGGCCCCATCTCACAAGAGGGAAGCAGGGCCGGTGATCATTGCTGAAAAGGGCCTGCTATCAGCCACTGCAGGGGTTACACAGGACAGCTGATAGCAAGGCCCTTTTTTTTTTAGCTGTCCTGTATAACTGCTGTACTGGCTGACAGCAGGAAGCAAATTGCTTTACAACCAGCATCACATAGAAGAGCTGACCGCAGAGGAGAGACACGGAGAGAAGGCATCATAGGTAAGTAAGGTATAAACAGGGGAAGCTGGAGACTCAGGATGAGGAATACTGGGAGCTAGAGAGCCATGAATGGGGAATACTAGGAGATGGAGATACATGGTGCCAGATCCAGACCCAAGTTCTTTTTACATTCGATCGCATAACGTATTTACGCTATTATAATGATTTGGGTAAAGGAGAACCGAAGGCCTCCTGTGACTAGCCTTGGTGGTGGCAGTTCATTGGTAATAAGTCATATTTGGGGTGGGAGAAGGGGCATTAGTCATTGGAGAACAGACCAGGTGGCTGTTGTGATTAACCCCTTGAGCCCCAGATAAGTCACGAAAGCCTCAGGTGAGGTCAGGGTCGTGACACAGCGATATAATATTTCATTACTATAGTTATGCATAAAGCAGCAAATTTTCTCTCTCTCACCTCAGTCAGGAAACTAGAGCTGATTCTCTTCTGGTCTCACTGCTGTAGCAATTTAGATCTGTTCGGGACAGTGTTATTCAGTACTGGAACCCACTATCACAGAGACTGACAGCAGATACAAGGTGTTTTGGAACCCACACTCACAGGATACTGATAGAAGGTACAAAATATGCTGGATCACAGACACTGAGGAGATACAAGGTGTGAGTGTACTGACAAACATCTATTGTCAGATGGACAGATAAACAGCAAATGGCATAGAGCCCAATCACACACCTAGCAGCCAGGCGCACCTTAACAAAATAAAGAGACAGACACCAATAGATGGGTTTAAAAGGTAACATGTCATTTATTGAATTGGGCCAAATTAGAATTGAATTGATTAACCTATTAATGACTCTAATCGAGTCAATCTTAAAGAAACTAGGTGGCCCAATAGCCGGTAGGAGGTTCAGCAAAACCACCTTACCAAGAGGTCATTGGCCTTGAACTCGGCGCCCCCCGTCCTGATCCTCCAGCAAACACTCGACCCGTTTTGATGTTACCTACACAGGGCCCAACCAGTAAGGGCTTGGTGTCCTCGTCGCAAGGGTTGTGCTGCTATGAGATCGGACTACCCCTGCTCCCCTCAACAACCTTATGATTCACCTGGTTGTACCAGGGTTGTACTATTGATCTCTGTCGCAACGTCTCTCCCCTGTTCCCCCCCTTCCCTTCCTTTCCTTTGATTCCTCTGTGCGGGCACTGTTTCCAGCTTCCCCTGACCACCCGGTGCTTCCGAATCATGTCGCGGCCTGTCAGAAGCAAGGCGGCTCCTCTCCGCTATCGAGAGGAACCGGCTATTGCTGCACGTCCACAAACTTCTGATCCCAACCGGAAGTCGTGTGACGTCATGGCCACGAGGAGAACGGGTGGCTCGGCGGTGCAACCCGCAATGGAAGCGGCGTCTGTACAACCCTGGTAAATCATGACGCAGCCTTGGATGTGGGATGCCCAAACCCCCTTCTCTCACAATGAATTTTGTAACTGAAATGTTAAGGTTTTTTTTATTTTTTATCAATTTTTAAAACGTCCTGAGCCCCTCTCCATTGAAGCCAAGGAATCATGCGTGACCATAAGACTTGGCTCGGGAAAATACGCTGCAACTCTCCTAAGTCTCTTTTTATTGACTTATCCAATCTGGACCTACTAACCAAGTCATTCCCACCTAAGTGAATAATGACTACATTGGGTTGACCAAATTTACAGAGAGCCCTATTCATAAAGTGAGGCAATAACTCCCACCTCAAACCCCTAAAACCCAGCCAATCCACATCCCAGCCTGCAGGCGGTGACATTTTTTTTTAATATTAATTCATTTCATTTTTTTTTACATAGACTCTAAAACTATTTAACTAACTTACTTAATTTACCTAACTTACTTAACGAACTTATAACTGTTAACCTAAGTCATTAGTCCTAACATAACTTAACTTAATCTAATTTAACAACTTAACCTTAAACAATACTCTAATTACCTAAACCCTCATCTGCTCCACATCCTGTAATTTCTATGGGGAGATACATGGGGGATGAGGGAAGGGGCACATGGCCCCGAGCACATCTAATGAGGGTGAACAACTCCCTATAAACCTCCAAGACATTAATATAATCCGCTGCCTTACTGGGAGGATCAAAAAGAAAGAAAAATCCCCCACATCCCCCCCCCCCACCCCCCACACAACCATGCCCCCCCCCCCGAAGGCAAGCAGCTATTCTTAGTTGCGCCCGAGCTCATGAGCCCCCCAGGACAAACACTTATCCATAACTTACTCATCTACTTATCCAACCTTACATACTTTTTATATTCCGTAGATTTCCACCGCCCGAGAGCCTTTATCGCCTCCGACGACTTATCCTCTGGAGCGGCGGAAGTGGCTGTGCCAATGCGGAACGAATGGGTCCCGTAGAGGGAGGCGTCCAAACCCAGGGCAAGCATGCAATGCTTCATTACAAAACCAAATTGATACTTAGTAAGGGGATCACCCTCCCGGTGTGCTAACCAGTTGGAACCTCCAACTGACTCTTTATCCCAATAATCTCTTGCCAATGCAACCGGACAAACTGCTAAATCCGTGTGTAATGCCAAGAACACCCACCGACCCTTCCCTGTCTGATCTGTCTTAGACTTATGAACCCTACTGTTAGATGCCGACGGGAGCCTGCTCCCTCCACCTCTTACCTCCCGTTTGCCGCCCGCCGTCAGGAACTGCCAGCCTCCAGCATCAGAGCTCCGTCCAGGTTCCCAGTAGATGCCGCATGCGGCATGTAAACACAGACCACGTGCAGCGTCGCCGCGTCTCTGTGCGGGCGCGTGCTTCTGTCCCGGCCACTTCTGTCAGATGCTCTCCCGTGCAACAGTATTCACCCAATCAAATTAGCCCCCAGGCAGCTCAGCCTATTAGGGGTTAGCTGCCTCTATATAGTTCAGTCTGTCCTTCACTTCTCTGCTGGTTATAGATCCTGTTGTCAGCTTCTGTGTCTGCCTCTCTCTCTTTCTCTCTCTGCCTAATTCCTGTATTTTGCGTTCTTGAGTGTCCCAGTCTTGACCCTGCCATTTACCTTGCCAGCCAATCTCAGTGTTTCAGTTACCCTTCCTCCCACCGTTTTGTACTTACCTTTTGTTACTCTTCCTAGCCTCACCTGAGTGTTTGTACGTGTTGGCCCTTCGGGGTCCTCGCTGGTGTGCGTGAGTGAGTGTTAGCCCCAGTCCATCAGTCCGTCCAGTTTGTCCCGTTTCTCCCTCTCTCGTCCATGGTCACTGTTATTTGTTCTTCGTTGTTTGTCGCTGGTCGTTCTCTTCCGACCCAGCCTGGCGCCCGCTCTCTCCTCACTCTTACTACTACCTTTCCCGTTTCCAACTTTGCTTCTTACTTCCTCTCCTGGTTGTTGCCCCAGGGGCCGCAACCTGTGGGTAAATCTGCAGCCCAGACTATCCTCACCATTAGAGGCTCTAGTGAACACCAGATCCCACTAGACTCCGCGCCTTGGCGAGCAACTACCGTCTCACTCCTATGGCCAAACCGGTTCTCACCCAAAGTAAACCCAGTGTGCCGTAACACTCATTCAGCAACACCTACCTCTCTCATATGGCCACACTGGTACTCACATTCCAGTGTGCTGTAACACCTACAAGCTATCAAGTTGTCTTGCATGACTACGTTCTTAACCAACATACCTGAATTCTCTGCCTTTTTCCCTGCGGCAACCAACTCGCTAACCCTGAAGGCTAAAAAAAAAAAGCCCAAGAGAAAGCCACCTTAAACAAACAACTCTCAAACTCAGAGGAAGTCACATCAGGTAAAACAGCAAACATTCTCTTAAGCATATCCAAGTCAATGGGCCTTCTGGTATCATCACCCCTCGGCTGTCTACGAGCCCACCCCTTCATAACCTTTCTAACTAAAGGATGCTTAATAAAATCTTGCTCTCTTTTTAAAATTGAAAAATGAGCTATACCTGCCCTGGATATTCCCGCCTCAAACTCCTGCCAAATCAAGTCCAGAATTAAATCCACACCAGACCTATCTTGACTCTCCTTCCTCCTCATGTAGGACCCATTCGGACCACATGCGTTAATACACGCTCAAGGTTGCCGGGGCGAGAGAAGCATTAGCCAGGGTTTCTAGGCCAGATTCACGATCTGCCAAATATGACAGACCCGTGTCCTTGGCCTGAGGAGTCAGCTCTCTAAATCTACCCCATCCCCATGGGGAAAGCGCATCTGCCACCATATTCTCAATGCCCGGGTCATGCTTGGCCCTAAATGTAACATTAAACTTCAAACACTTCAAGACTAGAAAATGCAAAAACCTTATAGCTGGAGGAGACGATGCCCACTGCCAATTGATGGCCTGATTCCGGAACTCCTGAGACCACAACTCAACTGCGACATGGGGAAAAGCTCCAGGACCAGCAAGTTGGCCGTGAGCCCCGTCTGACTCCATTCCGCAGACCACGGTGCGGCGAACCATTGCCCTTGGAAATACACCCCAAAGCCAATTGACCCAGCTGCATCAGTGTAAAGCTGCAGTTCCACACTAGACGCCACTGGCGTATGCCAAATACATGTTCCATTGAAATCTGACAAGAATGTGTCCCACACCATCATGTCTTCATGGATTTCCTGTGAAACGGTCACAAAATGATGTGACAGCCTCACGCCCGCTCCAAACGCTGACAGAAAACCTTGCCCATAGGTATTACCCTACAATCAAAGTTGAGCAACCCCAGAAGGGACTGCACCTTTTTCAAGATGACCTTTCTGCGACACTGCAGGTCGACAAGCGCATCTCGAAGCCGGCAAACCTTGTCCACGGGCAGCCTGCAAACACCAGCCAAAGTATCGACCTCGATACCAAAATATGAAACACAAGTAGTGGGACCCTCAGTCTTGTCAGATGCCACCGAAATGACGAAAAGGGCCCTTGCTGAAAAAGAGCCTTAGTGCATACTTCTGATGCAGCTGGGCCAATGAAGAGAAAATAATCTAAATAGTGTGCCATTAGGGAATGGCCAGACCCCACCTCCACGCACCAATGCAAGAAAGAACTAAATTTTTCGAAAAAGGCGCAGGAGATGGTGCAGCCCATCGGGAGACAACGATCTACAAAAAATCCCTGCTGCATCAGAAAACCCATGTATTGAAAGGAATCAGGATGCAGAGGGAGGAATCTGAAAGCAGACTCAATGTCAAGTTTTGCCATAAAGACCCCCTTCCCGCATGAACGCACCATGCTCAGAGCCTCCCCGAAAGACTGATAAACCACCCAGCATTATCCCTGATCGATAGCATCATTGACTGAGCCACCCTCTGGGTACGGCAGGTGCTGAATCAGCCTAAACATTCCCGGTGCCTTCTTGGGCACCACCAGACCATCCAGCAGTGGGCCGCTGAAGGGCCCAGCTATACGCCCCTTACGAACTTCGTCCATAATTTTCTGATCGAGGATGACCGGAAACTGCCTCGCAGACTAAAGGTTACATGGACAGACTGAGTGAACTGAACCAGCTATGGGTAACCTAAAACCAAACTCAAAATCCAAACTTATCAACTCCACTACATCTCTAAGGGGATAGATATCAAGCAATGAGCGCATCGCGTGCAAGATAACTGGGGAAATTGCCTTGGGGAATGGCCCGGGTTGACTTCTGGGTTTAAGTGGGGGCAATCTTTTGCCGGGTGCCCTCCCCCACATTTAATACAGGTGTGCCTATACTGGCACGTTGCCCCTCTGGTACACCGGGAGTTATTGAAACCAAAGCAACGTTCTCTCCCCGGGGCCATATTTGTGAACCCTCCCTTCTGCTGGTTGGCTGGCCTACGAAAGGCCCTGAAAATTTACTGGACTGCGTCACTGATGTCCAGATCTCAATATCCTTTATACTGAAGTCCAAACACTGCAGTCCCTCCTGTTTCTTTTGGAAACCCTCATCATAGGCCCTCCAAACAGCTCCTTTGAAGTTACAGTGCATGTCCTGTATGAGATGCATGTAACACCAAATGTTCCTGGACTCCCCCTGCTGGACTCGATGCGAACATGCAAAAACCTTCCAGCCATCTTGCAAAAGTTTTATAGGATTCCTACCCTATTCCCCCTTTTGCCACTGCCAACGCTAACCCTTTCATAGCATTCTCAGTAAGGGAAAACATATCCACATATTTCCCTTTCTTTATTCTGTCTCTAACCGACATCCTAATCTGCAAAAAAAAAGCTGTATTTTTGCAGATCATTGCCGGCACCCTGGGCCTAACCACCTTCTTTGCCCAAGAGTCAGACACCTGCCCCACCCCCCCCTTCACAGCACGATCACCCGCCAAGGTTTTGCGGAGCAACTTCATAACCTTGCTCGGCTTTATTTGCGAATCGTTTGAACCTACAGAAGATACGCCATCAGAAATGGAAGGAGAAAGGTACGCACCGGAAACCGACGCTGATTTACCGATTCCAGCAGTGTCACCGGGAGGAAGCGATGGTGCCGTCGTGCCCAGAACCTCCTCATTACCTTGGGCCTGCTGCCCCACCTCCTTTCCTGTCTCGGCAACAGAAGTTCCTGGCAAAACAGACACGTTAGAACCCTGCACAGCAATGTTAGTACCCTGTTCACCCAAATGCAAGCTCGACTTTTCTGTCACTAACTGCTGCTCCCCCACCCCCAACTGCCCTGCTGAAACGTTCAACCCCCCAAAAGCAGACGGAATTGAAACCCCCCCCCGCAGGCCCAGCTGGGGTGGACATGAGGGGCACTATAGCATGGGGAATTGCATGGGACCTGAACCTGCCCCTTGGGGCCACAGCTGCTGAGGAAGGAAACCAGACAGGAAAACCCATTGCTGACCCTGCTGGACCCCTCCCTGCCCAGATGACCTGCTCCTGCCAGCACGTGACTTTTCAGTGGACTTACAAGAGCGTGCCGACATGCTCCTCTGCAAGGCTGATGCCAATGAGGGGCAAGAAGACACGACCGACCACCTTCTGGAACGTTCCTCAGAAAATAAAGAGCCACAAGAGCCCTTGACAGGATGTTCCTGATGCCCCCTCCCCTGGTGCTTACTTTTAGTGCTGCGCTTACCTTGCCTCTCAAATTCCCCTGTCCTAACTGGAGTGTCAGGGATTACTGAAGGACTGCCCATACTGCCATCCAGCACAGACCCCCTGCTGCCAGATCCCCTACTGCCAGCCACAGAGCCTCATTCCTCCTGAGGACCTCCAGCCAGCACCACAGGAGTCATACTGCGCTCCACCGTGCCTCCAAAGGACTCCACCTCTGTCCCCACACCGCTGCAGACGCCGCTTTTATTGCGGGTTGCACCGCCGTGCCGCCCGTTCTCCTCGTGGCCATGACGTCACGCGACTTCCGGTTGGGACCAGAAGTTTGTGGACGTGCAGCAATAGCCGGCTCCTCTCGATAGTGGAGAGGAGCCGCCTTGCTTCTGACAGGCCGCGACATGATTCAGAAGCACCGGGTGGTCGGGGGCAGCTGGAAACAGTGCCCGCACGGAGGAAGCAAAGGAAAGGAAGGGAAGGGGGGGAACAGGGGAGAGACACTGCAACAGAGATCAATAGAAAAAGGGGCGCTGGAAAGTAAAGAAAGCAACAGCAGAAAAGGTAAAGAGAAGTAGAATATATAAGGAGAAATATAAGAAGAAATAGAAAGGAAAATGGAAAGAAAGTTAACCAAATTTTATTCACAAAGAAGAGACAGGCAGCATTAAATGCACACAACATTCAGACTTCCTGAATCCTCTGCAATGAGTGTCCACCCCCCACCCCTTTAATTCCACCTCCCACCCCTGCTCTATCCCAACCATTCCTACCCTGAAACCAATTAACCCCTACCTGCTAGATGCATAGATTGAGGCCCCTGTCTGCTGTTTATGCCCCTGTGGCCCTATGAGGTCCTTGGTTCTTTTTAAGGAATAGAGGACTTAATGGCAGATGATGAACACAGAAAGCAGCTATAAAGACAGATAGAGTCAGACGGGAGATTCTCTGGGTTAGCGTACACACTGGTGGATGACAAACACAGAATGCTGCTATACAGACAGATAAGCCTCCAGTCATAAAAGATAAGCCTCCAGTCAGCAACTGCCATCAGACACACTTCCAGGCTGATTGAAATGTATACTGATTGTCTTGTAGAGTGTAACAAATATGACCAATTTGAGAGCAAATAAAACATCTACTTGCTTTCAAGAAGTGTATCAGCTTTATTCCTGTGACCTACAGATTAGCTAAAATCGAATCAATTTCCAGAACGACCTGAGTGAACCCCAGTGTACTGTCAACTCTGCCATGCTACCATGCAGTCCTGAACCATAGCAAGCGGTTTAGGGAGACAACATCCAGACAAGGGAGATGCAGCAGCCATATCAGTGGATACGCAGAAAGAAGGTTTCAGATGCACATGATAGGAGTCTGGTGGTGGCAGCAAAAACCCTCCTACAGCACAGTGAGAGGAGCCAGCAACCGTTAGTTACTGGCTATTAGAAGAATACCCTATACCCAGTGGTGGGATTCAGCTGGTTCACACCGGTTCTGTATCTAATGTAGAGATCGGTTCGGCAAACCGTTTACTAGTTATGAGCGCCAGCGCTCTCTGCAGTGCATCCCTGGCCTCCTCCCCTGTAGGAAGGACGTTGCGTGACCTGGGGTCACCCAACGTCATTCAGAGCCCCCATCCCGTCGTGGAGGATGTGCCTGAGAAGAGCAGCGGGACTTTGAAGGTAAGTAAGTGGGAGGCCTGGATGCTGGATACTTGATGGGGAACTGGACACATGATGGCAGATAATGGGGGGACTACTGCTGGGGGGGACTACTGGACACCTGATGGGGGATTCTGGGGCACTGGACACATGATGGCAGATACTGAGGGGGACTACAGGACACCTGATGGGGGATGCTGGGGGACTGGACACATGATGGGGGATGCTGGGGGAACTGGACATATGATGAGGGATACTGAGGGGAATGGACACATGATGGCCGATACTGTGGGGGACTACTGGACACCTGATGGGGGATGCTGGGGGTCTGGACATATGATGGAGGATGCTGGGGAGGCCGGACATATGATGGGAGAGAGCTATAGCCACAGCTCTGTTTTTAAACTCTGAAAATTGCACTTGCACTTTGTCATCTATGGACATTTGTCTCCTCCTATGTGATTACTGAAGCCGCACTGGTCGAAGAACATCACCGCAGCCGTGTTGACCGGGGTATATTACCGAAATATCTAACAGAAGGAGCCAGACCATTTTTTAAAAAAAAATCTCATTAATATTTTCTCTGCTGAGTTGCACTTGCTCTAGTAACCACCATGTTAATTATTGCATTAGAAATAAAAACAATAAAAATCATTTTATTACCTCCAAAACATTATAGAGTCATCATAGAGTAAGTAAAAGCCGAGTATACACTTTCACAAAACTGTAAAGAATGTAAAGAATGTACACACTACCCGATGATCAGACACATCTGTCCGTACTGTGCCTCCCCACTAGGATCAGCACAGCTTTGTTTGGTTTATGTAAACTGGCAGATCCGATTATCAATCTGAAGTGTTTCTGGATCATTTTTTTCAGCATACACAATTATTGGACCATTAATTAAATATTGTATACTCCACTTTATAGTGTTCAAAGCTTGGTATTTTATTTATTAATTACATAAGCCATACATTAGCTTTGCCAAATAACACAAATCATATACAGCATTTCCATACCTCTATTGGTGTGATTATTGGTGTTACTCCTATGGTCTCATATTGATGCAGCATCTTGGCCATCGTCAGGGCCATTCTGGATGTATCATGTAAAATGGAGATGCGCTGTTGTGACACCTGCTGCATCTCCAGTTCCAGGAGGATCTACCAATCCCACAGAAAATAAAATTAAGTGTATGGGAAGACTCTCGTTGGAGCTCATGGGGAGCTCAGTAGCAAAGTCTCATTCCCCCCAAAGGCTGCAGTGACAGAGATGACTATCTTTCTGGATTTGATATCCATTGGCTCTCCGCATCCATCACTTGCATCTCCCATCAGCATGGGACTTATCCTTTTTATAAGTTAATTATATATTTTATTGTTTTTTATGTAATTATCATTTTTCTTGATCTAATAAACTAATACTTACCATGATTGCTGAACTTGTCATTAACCAGCGATAAGGTAGGAATATTTTGTTTGAACCATTCTATTGAGGAGGACTTTTTCATCTCTTAGTGCATGGGTTCAACGATATGTGTAGAGGAGGACTGAATTATTTGTGTTAAGAAGAATTTTATTCAATTATTACGGATATAGCCCAGTGCTGTTACAGTTATATTTAAGATCACTCTTATTTGATTCCTTGCAGGCACACCAGCATCTTTAACTATACACCTAATTTTTCTGGCAGTAAATATATGTTTGCCAACTTGTTTTACTAAAATGTCATGGAGCTTTAAGAATCTGTGTGACAAAACTGAACATTTAATTTACAAACTATGAAAATTCCCTAGTCGAGAGAGAGAAAGGGAAATTTACAGGGAATGGCATATTATTGCCCTTAAAATATCAAAGATATTTTAAAACAATATAAAGACAAAGGAATGGATTGAATCCATATAGCAATCAGATATCTTAAATTAGTATGTATGGGCATCTTCAGTTGAGCATCCACACCACTAAACACTCCCCTCACACAGACGCCCTGCCTTATGTTTTCCAAAAGTAAAATCGTGGAGGTTTAGAAGTCTGGATCAGTCTCTTAGTGCGATGGTATGCCAATACTGTACATTGTAACACAAAGTCATGCCCACTTGCAAATGCGACACGGATACCTGATGGAAGCTGTTGGTGGTTTCATTTGTTGGATGTATAGATAAAGTGGATTGTGTCCCGATCATGTAGTATGGATATGTGTGCTTATCCGTACTACAACCATCAAAGAAATGAGAAAATCGAGCCTGATACAAGTGTATCTGAATTTGTTATAAAATTTGTTATATAATTTGTTATAAAATGTTTATTTCAATCGTATGGTCATTTAAATGCCTCCCCTCACCCACTTACATGCATCTTTCACCGGACGGATTACAAACACACCCCTCCATACGGATCTTCCCACGTGCGATTCACAAGTCCGTGCCTAATGAACTTCCGTGAGTAAAATCAACGTATGTTGCGTAATTTTAGTTACTACGCATACACAGTTCATTAGATCTTAAAAATACGCACGGAACTTCCCGAAAAAACGGATCTCTGAATACGGTCCATTAAGTGTAGACCTTCAAAATGTAAATTTGGGTGCACAGCAGTATGTATTGAGAATATTTACCATCTAACCTCAGGTAAGAGATTTGTATTTTATTACACTTTAAATATAAATGAATAATTTGTTCTTAATACGGATTTAATGGGGGAATTCTACTTTGTTTAAAGCCTCATACTACATTAGGGGATAGGCTATTTCCTGCCATGTGCCTCAGGAACAGCAGATCACGCAAAACTACATAACTTCATGTCTGAAGTCAAGGGAAAATATGCAATGTTTGGATACTGTAATAGCCAGCAACAGGCACAATTCACATCTAATCACATCATTGCAGACTATTAAATCTAGCCCTTGCTGCCTGGAAATGCTGTAAATAAGTGGTTGTGTAAGCTCACTGTAATTGTGATTTATGGTTCCCCTTGGATTTCAAAGACATTGTTTTGCTTATAGAAGACAAAGCTTATTTGTCATTATACAGGTCAGTTTGGTGTATTTAATTTTTTGAAAATATCAAACTATAAAAGTTTCAAAGTTTATGTTTTGTTTTGGGGACTTTTTCCTATGTTACATACATCTCTTGAATGTACCAGATTTTATTTGTTGTACATCACTTCATATAGGTTAGAATATATACAGCACATGTGTGCATTTGCTTAAATATTTTACAGTTTACACTCAACTAAAAAGAGCCGCAGCATTGTATGATTGTGTGTA
>WWET01001062.1:157549-167775 GCA_011038615.1 Limnodynastes dumerilii
TCTCCTGTTAGTTCTTCCCTCCCACATAGTGTGTTAGCTCTAACGAGCAGGGCCCTCCAGCCTAGTGTTGTTCCTTCCTCCACCACTCCCTCCTCACTTCATACCCTCTTATCCCCCTCTGCTTCCCTTTTTCCCCAATCCCCACCTTGTGGCTCCCTCTCAACCTCTCACTGTGCTCTATCCTCTGCCACCTGATCTTCCAAGCTTGACACCTCACATTTTGCCTTGCGCTCTGTGCTTGCTTCATTTTATTGTTTTTCTGTGAAATTTTTATAGCCATATTGTATTTAATGTATACTATGCTGTCCATCCCTACCCTATATGTCTGTACTGTATTTTGTTGTACTTTGTACGGCGCTGCGGACACCTTGTGGTGCCTTATAAATAAACAATAATAATAATAATAAAGAGGGGAAAATAAGGCTTGCTGGCCACAACAATGGAAGGGACAATAAGGCTGGTTGAACACACAGAAGGAAGGTGCAATATGGCTGGCTGGGCACACAAAGGAGGGGCAATAAGGTTGGTTGGACTCGTCCGCCCCTAGAAACAGCCCTGTGGGGGAGCCTTAAATTCTTTTCCTTAGCGGTAACTAGATCATTTAAATAAACATGAAGGGTTCAGTGTAGAAATCATGACCCACATGACATGTACACAATTTGAGTACTCATGGTTGACCTGTTTACTTTGCCAAACTCAAAACACATCTGGTGCTGAAATTTCCATACCCCCACTTTAAAATTTTCACTTTGAGCACTGGTTTGAATTGTGGCATTCTAAGAAATGTCATGGAACACTGTGATTACATATTTTATTTTTAATATTTTTTAAATGTTCAAGTGCTCTGCTTTTTAATTAGCACCTATTTTTTCCTATATATTTAGTCCCACAGCCACACTCCAGCACATATATGACATATGGGGTATTACAATTCAAAAAGTCTATAATGAAAAACTCTTTCTTTCCATCGGAAGTTGAAAAAGATTTTTTCTGTATATGGCAATACCTGCACAACTTGCAGCTGCCACAGACAAAAAAAAGCCCATGAGTTTTGAAAGAAGAGAATTATTACTTTGAAGTAAAAAAAACTTGGAGATATCAGAGATTTGATAGTTTTTGCTCTTTTAAATTTAACATCTGGTTTATCAGGTAAAATTATAGATGATATCAGGTCCATTTCCAAAATTCTCCAATGTTGGTCCCGAATTTTTCAAATTTCTCCGTGTGCACAATTATAATTAATAAAGGGACATGGGGGTAGATCCAGAACTACGTTTGCCATACGTTTACTCGCGTAGCGTATTTACGCGTGCGTACCTTCTATACACTCCCCTTGGCACACCCCTTAAATGTACGTATTTTGTCAAGATAAGTTTTTCAAACCCTACCTTAACTTATTTTATACGTATTTTGAATTCATGTAAAATTGGCACGCCCACACGTAAGTACGTGACACATACGTGAATGGCCCATACGTTCACAATTACGCTACGTTACTGAGCGTATTTTCTATGGTGCGCATGCGCAGTACTTGCCAAAAGGCCATTTTACATCTCCGCCACGCGTAAATTTACTCACAAGTGTTGTTCTGGATCTGGCCCATGTTGTTTAACTTTGTTTTTGTTTTTTTTATATGATCTTTGTACAACAAAAGCGTATCCTTTTCTTTATCTTTTGCTATTTTAATCCCTTTATCGATAATGTCTATGGGATAATTATGTTTCAGGAACTTAGTCTTGTCCATTTCTGCCTGTTATTCAAAAGAAGACAGATCAGAACAATTCCGTATTAAACGGATAAATTAAGACCCAGGAGTATTTAAAATACATTTCTTATGATGATAACTGTGGAAATCCAAGTAGTTGTTAGAATCAACTTCTTTGAAGTAAGTGGCTGTTCTTATTCCCACATTTCTATCAGTGTCTGGAGCTTCTAGTAACTAGTAAGTCCAAGAATTCTATTGTGGCCCCACCAAATTTGGCCATAAAGGTTAAACTATACATTTTATCATTCAACAGGGATTCAAATTCTTTAAAGGCTGTTTGTGATGACTCCCATATTAACAGGACGTCATCAATGTAACGTCCAAAAAATCTTATAGGTATATCCAGCATGGGGATATAGGCGTGGTCTCGCTCCCAGCTTCCCATATAGCGAAAATGTCTGTATCATATTCCGGTCACCTGAAGATAATACTGTGGCCTTTTCCGAGCGTATGTGTCCTCCATCTATGCGTATCTTTATAATCGCTTCCCTTAATTTAAATGCCTCCCCCTGCCCATTTCTATGTAAATTCCTCTGTGCGTATTTTTCCGTGGGAGATCCGTGCGTATTTATCCACCTCCGATTCACAAGTCCGTCCGTGAGGCACTTCCACGCGTATAGTCTACATGAACAGTGTATAAAAAGTTACTACGCATGCGCAGTACTTAAAAATACACACAGAAAACAGTGAAAAAACGGTTCTCTGAATACAACCCAAAATTAATATGTTCCAGAATATATTTAGCGCATGATAGTAAAAAAACTTTCTTCTCTGTATAGAGAGAGGAGTCTGTGTCCAACATATTCCTTAAGACTTGCAAGGCAATTATCTTGCGAAATTGACATGTATAAGGCTTGCATGTCTATAGAACAAATGTTATAATTTTGTTGCCAATGAATACTTTGTAATTTATTCAAAACATGTGTGGAATATTTTAGGTAGGAGTCTAATGAAGAAACATATTTCTTAATGTCAAAGATGGATGGCCAGGCGGATTATTTTTGTTTAAGACGTGTGCACTCCTACGAAATATGGTTAAATAAGCCTATCGTGTTTGCACAGCACCAGAATTGAGAGGGGAGAGAGGTGGAAACATTGTGAAGGTGGTGAGGCACCATCTACTACCTTGAGAGGATTTTGTATTGGATTTCATTAACAATTAAACTCAATGATCCAATGTGGGTTGCTTGGAAAATTCTTTACCATAACAATAGATTTCTCATAATTCATTTTAAAATTAAACGACCGAACATGGTGAATTACTGATGTAGGGAGAAAGGGAGGTCACAGGATTAGTCAGAAAAGTGAGGATGTACCATTTTGTACCCTCTGCGGCCTATCTGCACACCAGTGATATCTGTTCTGAGCCTAATGTTTCTAGACAGGGCTTCTATGCAAAGCGTAAAGATTAGGGGGAGAGGGGGCAGTCCTGATGGGTTCCATTCGAGATTTGAAAGGATTTGGATAGGCTTTCACTGATTTAAACTCTTGTTGAGGGGCAGGAGTAGAAGGTTTTAATCCTGCAGAGGCAGTTTGGGCCTAAGTGTTAGTAATCCTTTCATGAACAGCTAATCTACTCTGTCAAAGGTCTTTTCAGCATCAGTGGAAAGTAGGATAGTCGGAAGATCATGTTCTGTTATGTGGTAAATTAAATTAATGGCTTTGGTGGTATTATCACGGGCCTTCCGCTCTAAGACAAATCCTACTTGGACGTCATGAACAATGTCAGGGAGATGTTGGTTAAATATGTTGGCAATATGTTTCAAAGAGTTTAAAATCCATATTGAGCAGAGAGATTTGCCTATAGCTGGAGCACATGGAGGGATCCTTCCCTTGTTTGGAAATTACTAAGATATGTGGCATTAGAGACTGGGGGAGAGGTAATTTCAGTCAGATATATCATTCAGTGCGGGGAGTAAGAGAGGGATATGCTTATCTTTGAAAGTTTTGTAATAAAACATTGGGAACCCATCAGGGCCAGAAGCTTTTACCAGATGTGGAGAATTTGAGGGCAGCTTCTAATTCAAATTCAGAAATTGGGTAGTCAAGTGTCTCAATGGCATCCAAAGGTAAGGTTGGAAAATTTGAGTTCACCAAATATGATTGACAGTATTGTTTTAATTCATCTTTTTTCAGGCTATAAGACGAACTTACCGTACCATGCTCTTTATGTCCATAATTTTATAACTGATGAAAATGTGCAAATTAAAATAAGTATCAATAAAATATCCAAGATTCCAAAGCCTAGCGTTATGTGCATATCAGTTGAGCCCTCATGCCACTCTTTTTATCCTATTAATTATAAAGATCCATTCCGGTTTCTAACTAATTTCGGTATCCTAGCATTAAAAATATTCCATCTGCCAGTGGGAGCCACAGTTATAGACAATTCATGCATTTGGAGACAAAGCACATAAGCTGTTCATACTGCAATTAACTGGAAGCCATTGGGATGTTAGCATTATATTCAAGCCTTTAATCATAAACTACCTGATTATAGTGTCATCAAATAGCATCCTGTGTAATAAAATGAAACCTGCTAATCAAAATCAGGGTCCTTTGTATCTAGGAGATAATGATGAATGTGCCAGCAATTAACAGCAGGACAAACTGATTAAAATAGTCTACAATGAGGTTTCAATGTACTGTGAACTGACTGATACTTTTTATTGTATATTTTTTATTCTCTTTCTTGTTTGTAGAAAGAAACAAACTCATAAAACAAATAAAAAAATAATATCTGTTGTAGTCATGGATATAGCCATTTCAAGAAATGTCACATCTGTGCCATTTCATACATTTTGAATAGCTAAAAATCGGAATAAAAGCAATCTTTGTGACTTTGAACTAGTTTGAAAATAAGAGGAAATAAGATTGATTTCTACACTTTGGCAAAACCATGTTAAATTGCAGGGGAGGCAAATTTTACCTATTGTAAATAGCTGAAATGGGGTTGAGAAGAGATATTTCCTAGTCCAAGTCTAAATAATGGTTTTAATTAAAGCTCTTCAAAATCTATGTGCAATAACTAAATGCAAAGTATTCTCCCTGCATGTAAAGTTTAAAATTCAATTGATTATTCTTCTGATTTCCTCTTTTGTTTAAATTCTGGAATCATTCTTTAAAAATCTACAAAAAAATCATAATTTTATTAGTTGTAGATAACTAAAATTCACAACACAAAATTGCTACTAGAAAATTAAAACATTTTGTATAAACTAATTTGTGATGGTCAGTTATATCTGCTGTACATGCATATACCGTGTCTTCTTTTCATATGCAATACCAATACATACTTTTATCATCAATAAAATATGTACTAATTTATATACTGAGAAAAAGTATACACGTACGGGTAGCCTAATATGGGTGCCGTTCTCCATTTTTTTTTATATACTTTTATGCGTAAGTGTTATTAATACTGTGTAGAACCAGACGCTACAAGTACTATATGTGGAATACAGAAATTGGTAAGATAAGTAGTAGCAATTAATTTAAATGTTTAAGAATTGTCTTGTGTTGTCTGCTTTAACTCCTGAGGCCGAATTTAATAGCCAGTAAAAAAAAAATCTGCACATTGCCGTTAATCTCCAGTGAGTTTGTTTTGAAACTTAGGGACGAGTTTAAGTAGTGATTTTTAAACTTCAGTAATGTCTGGCAATTCAAATTTGCAGTAGTGGGCTGTGATTTGTATTAAAATAATGTTGTAAGGCTATAAATATGTTTTGCTTTAAAATCAACGGTGTTTGCTTTAAAATTGTTGGAGATTACATCATAGACACTATATAAATGCAGGTCAATTCCTAATTATGTTAAAAAAGTGTTTGCGTTTGGAGGAGATAAGCTGAACTAGTCAGTAAGCCAAAACTTTGTTTATAGGCATTTGGGAGTCATTTTGTGTGGATTTATTCAAATATATTCTGCTTGGATTGAATTGATTTTAAGTACCGTTAAACACTTTGTATTGTTGTTATATGTAACATCACTTGTGTCATTGTAAAATAAATCTTTTTAACACATTTGTCTGTGATTTTTTAACACATTTACCAAAAAAAAAAAAAGCTGTATGCAGCAGGTTGCCACCAAACACCATTGTACATAAAATAACAAAGGGCCAGATCCAGACTTAAGGTCATTTCACATACGCAAGCGTACCCGAGTTATGCACTAAGTATAATGCACCCCCTGGGCACTCCCCTCACACGCATGTAACTTAACTGACTTACGTGTTCAAAACCCCACCTTAACTTTTCCTTGCATATCTCTGGTCGTACGTAATATCTTGTCGTATGTATTTGCCTGACCCAGTCCATACTGTCCAATTTAAATTGCCACACCCCATTCACAATGCGTATAATCGACTTGCATAAGGATGTCACGCCCTATCGTACGGAGTTACATACAAGTTATGTACGATCAGAGTTACGATGCGTTGCCAGATGCCATGCAGCATGCGTAAATTAGCTGTCATTATTAAGTCTGGATCTGCCCCAAAAACCCATTTGCGAGCCCTTGTGAGGTCATTATAGGCCTAATCATTAGTTGCTGATGAATTGCCACCGATTTTAGCAGACTCTCCTCTCACAACCACCTCTATTTTCTCTAGTGGTTTTTGGGCTATTTACTAGCTATTTCAAAACTCACTTCTTAGTAAATCCACTGATTTATAAGTTCTGACTTCAAAAAATCGCCATGTCAATGTAAACAACTGAGATTTTGAAAAACTTAAATCTCTGTCCAGTTTTCAAACTCGACAGTAAATACAATACCCCTGGTATTTAAGGAACCCTCAAATTCCACTGGGAACACCAAGTAAAAAAAATATTTTATTGGGATTTTATATGCCTGCTCATTAATAAATAGATAATAAAATAATTTTCTGTTTATGGGTAGAAAAAAGTAATACAATCAAATATGTGAAATTGAAGAAGTCAGGGTTTCATTATTTTTAATGACTTTAATGGTATGAAGTAAAAACACATATCAGTGTACATAATACAAATATGACCTGCTGTCCATTAATCTATCAAAGTATTCCTGGAATTCAACACTTATTTCTAGATATATCTATAATACCTAACCATAATAGCACATTACTGCAGGATGGTGATTTATTTATGGTAGTAAGCTGAGAATGGAATTGTAAAACGATAAAACAAATTAGAGAGAAACTATTTTAAAAAGGAATATTACAGGATAAACCAGATAAGGACCATGAAACATTAAATGTAGAAATGGAAAGACTAAAACTAATAATATTCTAGAAAAGAAAGGAAAGTGCCATAGTACCTATATTTAATACAAGTGTGGAATGGAGTGTTTCTGCTTCACATCAGACTTAGTGCAGAATTTGCATTACAGCTACACCATACCAATAGCAAATGTTGTAAATATAAAAGAGTTAGTGTAAAGAAACAGATGCATACAATGGGAGACTACAGCTTCTTGAAAGCTCAGCATGCGATTTTAACGTTAAAAGCTACATCAGCAAATAGTGAACTAGTGACAAGTAGAGATGTACAATAATAATGATCTGACATTACTATTAAGACCATTTGGTCAAAGAAAAGCAGAGTTCTCTCTGCATCAGCAAATTTGAAATCAGAGCTGTAGCTGGAAGCATCACATAAGTCACAAACCTGTAGAAAAGTACCATAATTGGATATTGTAAGAATAACGGGTGTTCATCAAAAACCTGAGCTGGGAGCAGGTTCACCTAGTTGTTTATCTAAAAGTGTGTGTAATACTATATTAAGAAATAATGATACTTATCATTCAATTACTGAAACTAGTAAGAATAAGACATAAACCATAGTATCCTCTATTATAACCACTAACATGACTCTTTATTGTACTGTTGCTTCCTATGCACAAGTCATACTTAAAGTATGAAACTTTAAGTATCACTTGTGCACATGCAACCATTTACTTCATACTAATCAAGGTGTATTTTGTTATGTAAAGCTAAACAACTGGAAGTCAAGCAGGATCATTGGGCCTGATCCAGACCTACGCTGGTGTGCGTACCGTATTATCGCCGAATGTACCACCGATGCACTGCAATAGGCGCTCCCCTTGCTCGTTCCTAGTTTAGCTTCCATACGCTCGCCAAACCCTATCCTAACTTTTGTGTTCGTACCCGCAGCCGTCCGTACGTTCATTGCGTATTAACGACCCTTAGCACGTCCATACTGTACGATTTAAATGCCTCACCCCGCCCTCGGTGCGTGGTTACGGATTTCATTTGGCAGACACGCCCCCATGATCTGTAATACGAAGCAGTTACGATTAATGCCCATACGCAAAGATTTTCCGTAACATGAGCGTATCATCTGCCCCACGCATGCGCAGTAAGTACAAATGGCAGTTTTTACGCTTATGATCAGCGTAAAACCGCATCCGGATCAGGCCCATTGTGGTTCCAAAGTACAACACATTAATTATCAAAAAAGTAGCAAGGTGGAATCCAATAATGTAAACCAAAAAAATATTTGATCAACAAGAGCTTCACAGAAGATACTCTGCTACCCAACAGGCAGTGTGGAATATTTTATAAACAGAGAGGAGTTAAATTACATAATTGCAAGTAACGGATTACATGTACACTGGTCAGTTGTAAATAGAAGAGATATAGAAAAAGAATCAACCTAGTAACATGGGTGCATTCCACTGCTGGCTACCAGATATAACAGGATACACTTTATTCCCACATAGTTCCTACACCGTGAATATAGGAGTTTCCTCTTACAGAGTGACTAATGTGGCTGCTGCACAACCCTTGTGGATATCTGATTGATGACCCCCTGAACATCTTGCTATGGATCTGGGCTGCAGGTAGCTGGCAGAATATAAGTTATAAGACATTGGGTTCAACTCAGGACAGCCAGGGAAAGTATTAAAGTTTAGCTATCATCTGTTGGTTACACACTGCTTAAAAGCAGGAAGATGCTTTATTGCTCTACTAGTAGACAGTTTAAAAGGACCAATCAACAATAGCAGTGGTACTAGTGAAGAAATTGTATCATAATTTTATCAAGTGAAGCACACAAGTCTTTTCTTACATAGTAAAATATCATATAACAGCAGCTGGTTCTTAATCTTTCCTGATCTTTAAAACCAATCAAACTGATTCAGTCCTCAATGAACTAATTAACATGACATTGTCCAACATTTGCATATTGTAAGTGTAGCAGGAAGGAACATTGATCTAGACCCCTTGCTGTGCAATTAAACAATCCACATATCACAGGACAGGCATGAAAATCTATTTAGAACTGTTCAAAGTTAATGAAGTATCTATATATGTCTCTAAACACTTAAATTCTCAACAAATTAATTGATTAATTATTTAATTATCACAGACTGTCTGCCCAAGTAACTGTGGACAAGCCATGAAAAATGATTCTTCACAATACTACGTAATTTTGATATATTTATGTTCACTAGATCACCCTGACTTTTTTGAATGTTTTTGAATCTACAGAAATTCTAATTTAAATGCATGGAATGTTTTCTCAATCGCTTATTTTCTACAAGCAATTTCTAACGCAATCAGTGCAATTATAAGACATCTTTTATGTTAATCACAACCTCAAAATAATTAACAAAACACTACTCTTCGCTCTTTTTCAAAAAGCAATCAACTATTAGGTTTTATGTCAAAATATAATGTTGAGAATCTGATTATTCACATAGTGACATTGGATAGATTTACTGTTAATTATTCAGATACATACAGCAGTTGGCTCTCCCTCCCATTACAAGCCAGATAGAAAATTAGTTGAGCATTGTAGGCACTTGTGCAATCAACCAATGTATTTAGACATTTATTTTTTTTATGGAAATGTAAAATTATTGGCCATAACAATCATTTACAGAGCTGTCTAAGTTATTTTTATGCTTTAATAAGATTATAGAAAACACCAGATTTGTATAACACAAACATACAGTATATGCTTTCTCCTTGGATAAGAGAAAAGTCCAAACAACCTAATTTATTTTTATATTAATATCTCTAATTTTGCATACTTACTTGAAAACATTGCTATGTGAATAAACAAAATAGACTTAATAGCAGTATTACTAAATTTTCAGCATTTTTTTTTATATTGACAAAAATATGAACACAAAAAAAACTGAATATTAAGTCCAAAAAGTGAAAAAACAATGCATAGTTTTGTAGCTCCAAGTTAGGTGCCCATCTGTAAAGATAAAAATAGGGCAGATCAATTTAAAGTGTTGTAACTATTCATAAAATCTTTAAACAAAGATAGACCGTGATAAAGTCGAAAAGCGACGTTTTCAAGATTTTATAGGTAGAACACTTTGAAATTTGACCTTTTATATCTTCACAGTTGGACACTTACCTTGGAGCTACAAAACCATGAGCATTGTTTGAATTTTTTTTTTCACTTTTTAGGCCTTAATATTCAGTTTTTTTGGATTCACATTCACGTATATT
>WWET01001062.1:181093-193619 GCA_011038615.1 Limnodynastes dumerilii
TGTTGTGGCCCCCGGGGATCGATTGCTATGCCTCATTGAGGCATAAGCAATCAATATCCCAGCCACCCACACTCTGTTAAGGAGAACCTCCCTTTTACACACCTAACCACAGATTAATTGTGGCAAATTAGTACATCACCTATCTATCAGTTGTTACAAATCCCAAAAAGAGAGGTGATAACAAGGCAAGGAATCTTGTATGATCGCACATGGGTGTGCACTAAATGATTACTGACCTTTGTATGAATGTCTGTCAATATTGTGAGTATTTTCATTTTGTTTTAAACTCTGCTTTTAAACAAATGATTTTGCACCATTCAAGGTGTATGTCTTGCTTTTATTATGTCATTACATACACTACAGTGGCGCATCCAGGGGGGGGGGGGGGTTCTGGTTGCCCAGAAACCCCCCACATTGAAAATGTAAAAAAAATATTTAAAAAAATGGGCAAAAAAAAAACACAAAAATTTTAAAAAGGGGGGTGGCTTTGCTGCCATGTGGGGCAGACTGACATAGAGAAGGATGGTAATGGTCTGTTTTTCAATAGGGAAGCAGGTGGTTGATGGTGAATGGGTCACAACAAATTAAACAGTGCTTATGCACAGACACAAGCTCTGGTCTATTGTGTAATGTGTTCTACTATTGTTATTAGATTGGTACCTTCAATATAAAACTACAATTTTAATGTGTGAAAGATGTCACTTATAAAGCAAGTAAAAAAAATATAAAAAACAGGACTTGTTACAGCCAATAACCAATGCAATCCCTTAAGGCCAGATTTTTATTATTTTTAAATCTACATTATACATGTATTGCTTTCACAGAGAACATTAATGGACATCTTAAATGTCTTGGCAGTCAGATAGTACGACCATGGACCAGATTCAGAATTAAGAACGTCTGGTAACTTACGCACGCAAAATGCGTAAGTGGAGTGATTTCTATTCAGGGCGCATGTGCAGACCATGGAGATATGAAGCGTAATTGGAAAGATGTGTAAGTAATTTCCGCACGTCAAAAAATCCGCTTGCACATAAAAGATCGGACGGATTATTAATTAGTAGGCGTCAATCGGAATGTAAATAGCAAAAAATAGGCGTGGTAATGCAGAAAACGTGCGGATCTATATGCGAACATTTAACTTCCGTCACATATACGCACGCTAATGATAAGGCTGCTTTCACAACACGGAAGTGTTCCGAAATTTATTCTTTTTGCAAAAAGTACGTATTTTGTATGAACGTGCGGATCTATTACGAACGCACGGAAAACACTCTTAATTCTGAATCCGGTCCCATATTATCAGTATTGTCATTTTACATATGTTTTATTTTTAACAGTGCCATCATATTAAATAGCTCTCTACAATTTAAACAGTCCTTCACATCAACCTCTGCCGCATTACAGTCTAATTCCCTAACACACACACTCAGTGGGGGTGGGTACAGAGCTTGGTGCGGGACGGGGGAAGAGCTTATTTGTCCCATTTTCAGACTTCAAAATGTTGGCAGCTATACTAATATATCCTACATGTATTACACACCTTGGAAAACCCCCTTTCAAAATCCTGTTTTTGCCACTGCACTACACTGAATAAGTAAGAATGGAGGACTTTTAAAGCAGCATGTAAACAACACCGGATTCAGACTGTGCAGCGTCTGGCACAGAGGATAAAGCCCAGTAGCCGGGAGCAGAAACATTTAAAAGAGAAAGCCACATTCTACATTGAACGCCTATGTTGGTCATTGATCTACTGACCACTGGGTTGACTTGTATCCAGTGTGCAAGGGCTGGCTGGCAAACTTTAGCCTGGGGGGAAAGCCCACAGCAGCAGTCCATGAGATAATGGCTTGTCCTTAGGGTAAACAATATTTCTAGTCTCCACTATACAATTCCCACTTTATCTTAAAAAGGGTAGGGGGTTAGGAAAATCCTTCCTGTCACCGTTGGAACAATGAAATCCAGATTAGGTGTGATGTCCAAGCTGTCTTCTTTCAAGCTGGACAAAAAAAAATCCCTCTGTCTCCATTGCATTGCTGGAATACGATGTGTCACAAATCAGCACATTGTACCGGTAAAGTACACTCCACTCCTCATCAGCATAAACACTATGGACAAATGACGACTTTCAGCTATGGGGCTGATGAAGAGGTGCGGGCAAATCAGAAGACAGGACGCAAATCCTGAGCGGTCTGTGTGCGATCCAAAGGCACGCGCAAAAGTACCTCTGGATGCGATGCAAGTACAGCATGCAGTGTACGGACACAGAGAGACAACCTCAATGCAGCTATGTGGCCATGTACATGGTACGAGTGCAGGGTAGTACACTGCATAGTATGCTGGAAATAGTGCGATATGTGAGTGCACTAAAACAATATAAAATAATGAATTTAGTAAATAATAATTTAGACATATTTGATTTTTGTCCTTACTGTAAATATAACATATTTTACACCTGCACAATGCCCCAGCATTCCATAACTTCTGTATTGTGTTTAAATTATTACATTGTAATGCAGAGGTCTGAGAAATGTTGTGGAACGCCATCCACCTGGACACAGACAGGGCCTGGGGCTGGAGCAAATGTTTGACGCAAGTGTTTGGCTCTGGATTGGCTGCACTTGCTTGGGCGAGCCCTCACTGTACATTAACTACAGGGTTACCTACTTTCTATTTTTCCCTCCAGGGGGGGAAGAGATAGATGCCAGTATGGGGGGGTGAAGCTAGATGCCACTAATTATGCAAATCGCACCTCAAAGCCCCACCCCTGTCAATCAATGCCACTTTTCGTCATAGTACTACGGATGAGGGCGGAGCTTGAGGATATTACATCATCAAGACCCGCCTAACCTCTAGTGACACTAGGATTTATAGTATAGACAGATGGTGGACAGGTCTTGAGGCCATGATTTGCATAATCACATGACCTCAAGCCCACTTCGTGTGATTTGTCGGCTCTCCCTCTATACCGGGAGAGTCAGCAACCCTATGTTTTATATCACTAACCGCCACCAATAAATAGAAACTAATGACAATTCCATTGCTTAGCAACTGAGAGCCATGACAGGGTTAGAGTCAAAACCAAAATATATTCATTTCTGTGATGTGCTGTACACTGGGACAGCGCCTGATGTCAGCTAGTTTTATGAGTATAAGAAGAATTAACACTCTACAATAATGCTGGATAATAAAAATAAAGCAAAATATTGCATGTGCACATTAAAGGTTATGAATCTAATCAGTTTCCATATATATCTACTATAATCATAGCTGAGAAAGTCTTTTCCATTTACACCATTCTATATGCTCAGTAGTGTAACCAGATCACTTATGTTTTACAGTATTTTGACTTTGTGGCTGAGAAGTATCCTCTTTACTGTTATTTATTTATTTAATTTTAATGCAAAACATAATATCATCTAAAGTAATATTGACATTACAACAAACCAAATAGACTGCCAGGCAAATATTTCAGGCCATGTCAACTAAGAATAATCACAGTATTTTAAATGTTACAATATCCAATTAAAGAGCAGAGATCCATATCCTCCAGTTTTACAGCAGAACTCTGTTAAATCACATTTTAACTCTATTACGCCAATGTGGCTACATGTATTATAGAGGATGTACCAATTTCATTTTAGCTACTTTTAGCTACTGTTTTGTTAAAGTGCTATACTTAGAGCATCCACCTTTATCCAGCTTAAGGTCACAAGCATATCTCTTAATCATCCTGTCCTCACATCCTGTTCACCATCCTACCCCTGCAGTTATACTAAGAGTGTGCATTCCATTATTTGTCTCAGCCAAGCAATGAATAGCCTATAAATTTAATGTATGACTGGATGTCATATGAAACAATATTTTAGCCTAGCTAATGGAATAGATGCTCTCAAGACTATGAGAATTCTATCAATCTTTCATTTTCTAATTTACGTGAACAAACCAATCCTAAAATTGCAATCATCATTCTCTGATTATAGGTCATAAAATAAATGACCAGAAGGAGCAGCAAGGATAGATAGGAAAGGCATGAAGGGGAGGACAGTATTTTCTTACTATGCCAATTTTTTTTTGATTACTATTGTCATTGCTTTTCAAGTCAGTGTTACAAAGGGCTACTATGTCAAACTGATGACTGTCTGCTCGGTACTCCCGTCTACACAACATTATATTTCTTCCGGTAAAGATACAGCCAATATTATAGTGTTGCTGCCTCACTGTCAAATTTGTTACTGACAACGATATCTCAAACCCCGTTTTTCCTCACATCCCTATGAAATAATAGATGATTGTCTAGAAGTTCCAATGAAGGGACTGGCCCTTCACTTCCACATGGCTAATCCTCAGAATACAGGCAGGGATAGCCATGCTAATGAAGGGCCCATTGAGCAGGGAACAACAGTTCCATGTGGATCTGCGTATGGACACTTACGTGTCTAGAACCTCGCGAGAGAGAGTGGGGAGAAACAGGGGTGTGCACTACCCTCATCTGTGCAGACTTTAAGACCCCCCGGCACGTATGGGGGTCTGGATCCGATCTTTTATGAGCATTTCTCTATTATCTGTATATATGGGAGCTTTACTGCACTTCTGATTCACAGACCAGTCAATAGCTCCTAGTTCTGTCTTTGCTTTGGTTGATGTTGCCAAAGCACTGTACTGTTTCTATAGTAACTTCAAAAAGAGAGGTTCACATACCTTTGTTCATTGTTCTTCCTGAATGTGAACCTACATGAACATACAAATCAATCAAAACTGAGACACTAGAGTGTTGCACAGCTAATTTCTTTGTATTACATATCCTACAGTATGTTCAGTTTATGGAAAGCTACAAAGATAAACATGTTTTTTCAATAATGCCTAACTACTAATTTTAAATTTAGGGCTCACTGGTATAATTTTATGTATTCGAAGTTAATATATATATAGTATAGCAAACCGTATACCAATATAATACAAAGGTTATCTACACTATAGGAATTCTTTATGATCAGTCTGAATATGAATTAAACTAGTAATAAAAAGTATAACATAAAGGACGATATAACTTTCCATTTCAGTTGCTCTTTTCTTGTAGACTTCTTAAAGGTTGGTTTTTGAGTCATTTATTGATATTTGTATTATAGGGAGTTTTATACATTATTCAGATATTTCAGTATTTCACATTTTCAATATTTCATGTCATTAAATCTTTCAACTTTGAAAGATCTTCCAATCTTCTAGCTCTTGGTCATGGGCAACAATAGAACTTAAATATAAAATCTACACTAATCTACACTAAAGACTGTGCTTACGCGATCTACGTACAGAAATGGTACGTAGATAGCGTAAATAAGCTACTATGCATGTGTAGTAGCTCAATTCTTAAAACAACGTGCGTAAGACAAAAACTGTATATAACATAGTGCTTGTCAGTGGCATTAATACCAATGGTGCAGGGGGTGCAGCTGCTAAGGGGCACTGAGCAGAAAGAGGTTATAGTACCAAGAAAAAGAGAACAAGAAAGGGATATCCAAGGGTGCACCAAGAAAAAGACAACATAAGGGGGTCATGCTCGCTGCCCTCCCAGCACTCAAGGAACTCTAAGCAAACTGTTAGTGACTGGCACCTTAAGACAGCATTCAGCACTCCGGGCCTGATTCAGAGATACGATTTCCACGGCACTTAGGAGCGTATATTTAAGATCCTAGAAAATTTGCAAAACTGCGCATGCGTAGTAATAGTGCAACGCCGTCTACGTAGCGGTTAGGAGCGTAAATTCGCTAAGAGCGTAAGTTTGAATCGCACGCAAGCACTTAAGATCTTAAGTGGAGCGAATCTTTAAGATCTTAAGGATTTGCATGGAAATGGGCGGGGGGAGGCAGGGAAATGAGGGAAAGTGGGCGCGGGCTGACACTTAGGATCTTAAATGAACGCTCCCACGTCACTTAAGATCCCAAATGACAGCGCAGAGTTAGGGTTAGTCAATGGTGGTCTAAGTTTAAGATCCACCGCTGTTTGCAAGGGGAGTGACTGTTTATGCAGTGGGCTGGAACATGGTAAGATCTTACCTAAGGTGCGTATATTTGTGATCTTTTCGCAATCGCATCTCTGAATCAGCCCCTCCATGTCTTGAGTACTGTTTATAAATACACTGCCAGGCGTGTCCATTCAATTAGCAGAGGGTTCCGTTGTGGACCCCTGCTGTTCATTGCAATTTACATACCGGATGTCTCGTTTGAAATAGCGAGACCCACGCTGTTAACTGATCCCTGAGGAAGTCAGAAAGGGCTGAGGAGCCCAGACGAAACGCACTGGTCCACATAAGGTAATCTTTGAACTGGATTAGAGTTACGGCTACAGGAGTTAAGGTTCCCGGGGGACAGATAAGACTTATATCCTTGTTTTGTAATTACCTTTGATATGCATGCCATTTTTAGATGTTTGGAAGTAAAAGTTTATGTTTTTAAATACCAACCTATGATTGGTTTGTTTTTGCTTATTTCTTTCATGTCTCATATATTGAGTTTCTGATACTGCAAGCAACTTGTGACCTTTCCAATTCAATGAAATAGAAGACATTATTGTGAGATAATTTATTTCACGCCACTTAGCATTATCTAGGTGCAGATCCTGTTTCTTTGTATACATGTATCCTCTAATCTGGGTTTGTCTGTACTTCAATTTCTGGAGAAATACAATAATCGCCAAAATGTCCTTTAAAAAAAGGGGTCAGCTACACCCCTTGTCCAAGTGCTTATGTAAAGTAAATTTCAATGGCTGCTACTTTTTATTATCCCAATATATTTTATAAGGAATACACATTTATAATAACCTTTGTTACAGTGCATTTCTCTAGTTTTGGTTATTCTTCCATTACACAATGTAGCTTCTTACTGTATAATATAAAAGTCACCATAGGGGACAGTACACAGTGAACAAATGTCCAATATGAAATTTTATATATAACAAAGTGTAGTGTAATTACTTAAGGATAATGGATTCACAATTACAAGGGAGTTAGATGTGTCTGGATCCGCATCTAACTCTCCTGTACAGCCCCACTACCCACAGCTGTTCTTAGAAGTCTAAGAGCACTTTAGTGCCATAGGCTACCTGATTTTCCTACATTTATAAAAAAAAATACGCACAGTGTTTCCCTTATCCGCGCCCTCCCTGGCTTATTTATGCAGCGTAAGCTGCCATAAAGCCCACACGAGAGAGGGGAGTGACACTTCCCTCTCTCTGCCGGACGGACAGGTTCCCACACGAGCGGAAAGCGTGCAAGAGTCTGGATCTATTCCCAAGTTCTTTCTAAAATAAACTTAATTGCCTTAAATTTAACCTTTTACATTCAAATTCTTGGCTCTGTCTTGGCTACATTCCCATTAAAATAATCCCTGACAATATTATCCCTGCCAGTCAGTGTATAATGGGACCTGAGCGTAACTGTGATGGAAGATTAATGGTGTGATAAACAGCAATATAAAAAATATAACAGTGCTGTTCAGTCTACCAAAATTTCATCAGACACTTTAAGGAAATATATACTACACGCTGCTATATTTATCTATTTCATTCCTTTAACATTTGGTACATGCATAGTTTTGTTGCTTTGTATTGTAATGTACTCTCACTCTAATGAAGTTCAGGACGAAATGCGCTAGTGCAATGTCATTGATTTTCCGATATGCTTCTAGTGTTTTTAACAGTACACATTTAATATTTATAATTATTTATTAAAGTTTTGTTTAAATTATTACACTATTGGCACTACTATTTCTAACTTTGAAGTCTCTAGAGCTGGATACACACTAGGGGCCGTATTCAGACTTCCGTTGGCGATCGGGACGCAAATATACGCAACTAAGTCTCAGGTCGGAGCAGGTTACACCCACCAGAAAAAACAGTCACTCCCCTCGCAAACCCCGGCCAGACTTAAACTTACACCTGCATTGACTTGCCCTATCTGGCCACAGTAACTTCCGGCCTTATGTGTATTAGTTGCGGATATTTCCAGCCCTAACTCTGTAAGCGCCCCCACTTTGCCTCATCTCAATGCCTCCCCCCGCCCATTTCTATGTAAATCCATAGGCCCGTATATATTTCCGCAGCAGTTAGGGTCGCAGTTGTCTCCGCCCGATTCACAAGTCTGTCCCTTAGCCATTTCCGACCTTAACTTCAATGTAGACGGCGTATCACTATTACTACGCATGCGCAGTTGATGCAAAATCGATCCGATCCTAAATATACGCACGGAACTATCGTTAATATTGGATCTCTGAATCAGGCCCTACATGTTTTAACAAGCAGATAACCCAATAAGCGAGTTTTTGCAGTGATATATGATCAGAGTGCACATGCCAACATTCTTGTAGAATTAGATAGATAGATAGATAGATAGATAGATAGATAGATAGATAGATAGATAGATAGATAGTCTACGATAATCGTATTATTTAAGGTCAAAACAGGTGTACACTAACACACCTGTGATGCATCTTTTTTAACAAATGTTTAAACAGTTTTAAAGGAACATTCATTGTAAGTGATATTGCATAACAGAATATAATAATTAACATGTAGCTAATTAATTATATCTGCTATATCAAGGAAACCAGTGTCTGTGTTGGTTGTGCTGTCACACTATTGCCCCATTGTCTGGCCTAATAATGGGTTGGGGAGGTGGGCCATTTTTATATGTAAAAATATGTATATAAATATAGTGTAATCTAAAGGTTAGGGGGTTTTCTGATTTTTTTGTGTTTTTTTTTACAATGTCTTACTTAGGCACTCACTTCCTTTGAAATAAAAGAACTTTATTTAAAGTTAAGTCATCTCAATTGTTGTCTAAGCATACAAAACTGGATTGGCATTTTATTATCAAAGAAAAGTTAGGATGTGTGACCTTTGATGGAAAGACAGTGAATGATTAACATAAGCCTCCACATAATATGAAACTGTGACAGTTTTATTAGTGAAGGCAAGTTAAAATGACACTCACATGTATGAAGAAGCTGCAGAGTATTGAGCATGTGTCTGATTTCATAAGCATCTCCAGGCATTTATGATACCTCACCTCAATTTGTCACTGATACTTCAGATTATTTTGGCAAATAGTAAATCATTTGCTCTACATACCAGATTGAAAGATTGAATGTATACTTTTCTCAGCTCTGCTACAGTATTTCAAAAAGCTTTTCCTGATTCTTCTCTAGGTATTATTTATTTAATTTAAATATATTGCCACAGTATATCAGACATAGCCCAAATCCTCCATGCTGACGTTTAGTTGATTTGTGTAGGAGATTGGATTTTAAAGGAATTTTCAAAGTGACTTTCTATGTTGTGCAAGTCATAAGTCTTATTCTGCTTTTACTAATAAATTTGTCTTCAGTTTGGAGTAAGTGGTTGTTAACTCTCTGCATATTGAAGCTATCTTCCTAAATTAGGAAATTAAGCTGCTGCATGTAGATTGAAGTTATTTAAATCCACTTTGAAAACTGCATTTTAAATACTTCCTTTAATTCACTGGATCTTTGTGCTATATTTTACCAAAATCATTTATCTCTGTGTTTCTGGCATGTTTTATATTGGTGGCTTAAATTGGTCAAAATGAAAAATGCTCCTCTCCATTGTACTACATTTAAACATTCAACACTAATTACAATAAAAGTCAAAAGTAGTAGAAGATATAACAAATAGTGGTTGATAAGTAACATCTTTTTGGTGGTTTTATTTTTTCTCAGTACATTGCACTAATCCTAAAATCTCACATAAATACAAATCTAGAACTATTAGCACTGGTTTGCAGAGGCGGAACTAGCGAGTTGTGGCCAGGTGCAAAAAAAAATGTGTTGGCCCTGATGATATCTAAGGTAACCCAGTGGGGAGCTTCGTCAGTGTGGTGATGACGGCTGTGGGCCCTTTTATTAGCATGGGCCCTGGTGCCGTTGCACCTGTTGCACCAATGGTAGTTCCGCCCATGCTGGTTTGTATTTCTTTCCACCCCCAGCTTATATAGGCAGAAGGCTTTGGCAACATGCCTTACAGGGATATTTCCTGGTACCTATTTTACATTTATTTTTTTTATAATATTTTGTTGGGTTTTTTTTTTTGCTGACTCAGTTGTCCACACTTGTGAAGGCCATCAGTGAAATATTGGTGAGAGCATAGGCGTATCTATAACGAGTGCAGGGGGCCCTGTGGCATTCATCCTGCACCAGGGTTGGCAGGGGAAGGGGGGCCATTTGGCATCTATTTCTTCCCTCTAAGTTCTTCCGGAGGGAAGAAATAGATGCCGAATGAGCCCCCCTTTCCCTGCGGTGGGACTGTCCCTATTCGCAGGCTGAAAAAGGGGAGGGGCTTACAGCACCGTTAGGCTCTGCCCCTTTTGAGGTCCGGGAATCAGGACAGTCCTGTCTCAGGTAAGGGGGGGGGGGCGGAGGCCCATGTACAAATCCTGCACAAGGGCCCCCTCACTTCTTAAAATGCCCCTGGGTGAGAGGCATACATGCCATCTGTTACTAAAGAGCCCTCTATTCCAACACAAATAGCTCCAAATACTTTATGTTTGCATGGTTTTCCTGTCCACATTAGGCCAATTTTCAACATTGTTCCAAGGAACTCAAGTTCTCAATCCACCACTGCCAATCGGGCAACAATTCAGGCTTTTTTTGTTACTAAACGGAGAAATAAGAAATTGCTTCTCCACTTACATGTATAGAAGACCATATTTTTAAAATTATACTTACAAGTCCCTGGAGAACCTTAATGCTCCTTTCACTGACTGATTGCTGCAGCTTTAATATTATGCTCTTCTGCACTGAAACACCCCAGCAGCATCCCTCGACAGGTCAGAACAGTGTCAAGCAGCATGAAAAACACAGCAGCAAAAAAAATACATAAGTATATCAATTCTGACTCTTAAATAGACCAGGATCTTCATGATTAGACATAAGCCCTTTTCTTAGGTTTTTTTTATTCTTGCTAAATGGATCCCTTAAGGTTTACCAAATAATAAAGCTACATAAATATGCAATATGATCCTATACTCAACATGTTTTTCTTCTGCAATGCACCATATCATAAAAGACATTTTAAACCATCAGGGAAATGTAAAATGCTGGATAAATATCAACTTGTGTACAAAATGTATTTTAAGCTGTCAAGGAGAATTAGGTTTAGTTTTTAATATGTTAAGGTCATTTTTAAGCTGTCATCTAATGGGCATCAGTGAATTTGTGACAAACAATTCCACAAAACAATGAGAGAATTTTGAATTTTATTTTAGTTTATTTCTGAAAAAAGTTTAAACTGTGTAAATAAATGTACAAAATATATTCAAAAGTAGTGTAAATCTTATATGTATGATACACAATTGACATTAATAATTTACATTAATAGCTATAGCTACTGAAGTGGATAGCATTAGGTTAAAATGTATCTGCAGATGTCAATAATACAGTAAATCTGGCCATACACTGGAGCGATTATTGGCTCAATCATTCAGTTATCGTGGATTGGGCCAAAAATCACTCTAGTAAGTGGCCAGGATCAATTAAAAAAAAAAGCCCAATAAACGCAATCTTCTTCTGAATGGCTCCGTATTCCCTCTCTCCACAGTGCAGCAGATTTATGTATTATGCTGCTCTGACACCTTTAAAGTATACCTCAAAGGTGTCAGAGCAGCATAATACATAGATCTGTAGCAGCAGCCATTGCAGGGAATAGTAGAGACAGGGATCAGTCGAAAACATGCGCTGTGTGGAGCACGGCTTCAGAGCAGCATAATACATAGATCTGCTGCACTGACAGTGGCCCTGGCCCCCTCCTTTCTGCTAGGATTATTGGTCCCTTCAGGGGAGGTGTATGGTGCCGATAACGGGACCTTTCTCTGGTGGGAAATTGTCCTGTTTATCGGGCCACCCCCTGCTGGGATCAATAATCGTCCCAGTGTATGGCCTGCTTAAATGCCTAATGTTAAGTGCTTAAAGTTATTGCTGATTATCAATACAACAAAAGCATGTTATACTTAAATATTTTTTCACCATGCAGATGTATGGGGAATAAAATTGGTCTTAACTGGAAATATATATATATATATATAGTGAAAGCAAAACAAGAGCGCGCACAGTGTGTCAATCAATTGTTAGACTCAGGATTTGTAGAAACAAAGTTTTTCAGACACTATGCCGCTTTTTATTGCGGCCGCTGCTTCCACTGTTCAGGTATTTGGTCAGGGTCTTTAGTCCTTTCCACAATCTAGGAAAACAAAGGAAGGGAACAGGGGCGCTTCATAGTGTAATTAACCTTTTTAATTTAGCAGATCCACTGATCTAGCAACGTACCACATCAAAATATAAAATCAGCATAACACGTGTAACACTCAGTACTCGCCGCTCGCCGTTAGGGATGGTAGCAGAATGCTGTAGGCGGTCTCCGTCAAGACCCCCCTGACGAAGTCCGTGATTCGGATGAAACGCGTAGGGGCGGGGCTAACCTGAACCTCCCACAGTTCCAGTGTTTCTTCTGCTTGCCAGTC
>WWET01001062.1:199274-216322 GCA_011038615.1 Limnodynastes dumerilii
AATCCACTCTGTAAAGGGACTATATTTACACACTCTTACAGTCTGATATAATATAGTTTCTTTACAGAGTGGATTCATTCGCCGGAGGGATCCTAAAGATGCCAGAGCTGTCGCCGCATGACACATACGTGAATGTCCCATACGTTCACAATTACGCTACGTGACTGTGCGTATTTTCTATGGTGCACATGTGCAGGGGGTCCGAACTGCGATTTTATGTCT
The DNA here is from genome assembly GCA_011038615.1 of Limnodynastes dumerilii. Taxonomy (NCBI): domain Eukaryota; kingdom Metazoa; phylum Chordata; class Amphibia; order Anura; family Limnodynastidae; genus Limnodynastes; species Limnodynastes dumerilii. The sequence goes on from WWET01001062.1 coordinate 199,497, forward strand.
CCGCCATGCGTAAATTCGCTTCTAAGCGTTGTTCTGGATCAGGCCCATTATCCATCTTGGGACAAATGACTTGCCAATGCTGGAGTTGCAGCTGTCAGAGATGAATTTAGAAAGTTGGGAACTGCTCTTAAACAGGTGGCAAATACTGTGACTTTTTCTGAAGTGCTGCCAGTACACAGATATGAAGAAGGTAGAATGTGGCGCATTCATGATTTCAATCTGTGGCTTAGGAAGTGGTGTCATGAGGAAGGATTTGGGCTCATAGAACATAGCCATTCCACCTGGCAAAATAGGAACTTGTATAAAAAGGATGGCTTACACCCATCTTCTGTGGGGACAGATATTCTAAGTAAGCAGTTTAAATGCTTTATTAGAAACCATTTAAACTAGGAGAGGGGGGCAGTGATACAAATAATAAAAATAGCTGCTCCCCTAAACAAAAAGTATTGGGTGGCCAGTCAATAATGACAGATAATATAGCCACAGCAACAAATGGAAAAGAAAATATAAAAAGCAATATAAACATATCTAGAAATAACAATAAACTGATAAATAGGAGATTCATAATGCAACCTCTCAGAGCAATGTGTGCAAAGGCTAGGAGCTTGAGAAAAAAAAATCCCTGAATTAATCGCAATAATGGCAAGGGATAATCTAGATATTATGGGGATCACAGAATCATGGTGCAATGAAAATCATGACTGTGACCTAGCTATACCCGGTTGTAATTTATTTAGAAAGGATAGAGTAGTAAAAATTGGGGGAGGAGTGTTAATGTATGTTAGGGAAGAGTTAAATTCTACTTTAATAGGGTGTATTTGAGAAAAAACTGAGGCACTTTGGGTAACCATAGAAACCCAGGGTGTTAATCTTTGTACTGGAGTGATATATAGGCCACCAGGGCAAGAGGAGGAAATGGACAATGGGCCGGATCCAGAACTACGTCCATCTTCCATAGACGGACGTAGTTCAATAAACAGTAGCTACTGCGCATGCATAGTAGCTATTGTACGTAATCTGCGTATCGTTTCGATACGTAGATTGCGAATATGCGGTGTTTTCATTCTTTGGAAACAGAGACACACTGAAATCTTAAGTGCTAAAAAGTAAAGACCAATAATGTGCTGTATTTAGAATAAGGTCTCATCTTGTTATACTAATTTTCCTCCAAACTTATTTTGTTTTTAAACACTTTGAAAAGTAACTGAGCAAAGAATTTTTCAGATTTTTCAATGTAGAAGTTGTACTGTATTACTGGCAAGAAAGTAATTACATGCTGGCAATTAAAGGTAGGATTCATTGAGCGTCACAACAACTGGACTTGAAAATCATTTTTAATAGCAGCAACTGGACAAATTGCAATATTTTTGGAGTGTGACCAAGTAGTTTGGCAGCAGCAGGTCGTGTTATTCTAAATAAGGAATGCATAATTTGATGTGAGCAGCCATAGCCTCATAAATGCTGTAATTTACACAGTGCTGTTTTTCCCATTTTATTATGTTTAGCAAATGCAGATATCTAAGGACCTGATCCAGACTAAAGGGTGCTTTCTGAATGCAAAGAGTTTCTAATGTCTGCAGGCAAGAGGCTAGAGCACTCCCATGACACTCCTCTCAACATAGGGAATTTAGGTGAGTTCCATGTCCATAACCTTATCTTAACTTTTCTGTATGTGGCGCTGTCCATACGGAATGCCTTGTCGTATGAAAATGCCTAACCCAGTCCATAACTTAAATGTACATATACATACAGGGGCTGATTCAGAGATGCGATTGCGAAAAGATCGCAAATATACGCATCTAATGTTAAGATCCTAGCAGGTTCCAGCCCACTGCATAAAGAGTCACTCCCCTTGCAAACAGCGGTGGATCTTAAACTTAGACCACCATTGACTAGCCCTAACTCTGCGCTGGCAGTGCAGTTGAGAAGTGACGTAGTAGCGTATATTTAAGAACCCAAGTAGTGACGTGGTAGCGTTCATTTAAGATCCTAAGTGTCAGCCCGCGCCCACTTTCCCTCATTTCCCTGCCTCCCCCCGCCCATTTCCATGCAAATCCTTAAGATCTTAAAGATTCGCAGCACTTAAGATCTTAAGTGCTTGCGATCGATTCACACTTACGGTGCGATCTTATTTACGCTCCTAACCGCTACGTACATGGCGTTGCACTATTACTACGCATGCGCAGTTTTGCAAATTTTCTAAGATCTTAAATATACGCTCCTAAGTGCCGTGGAAATTGTATCTCTGAATCAGGCCCACAGAGAATAAGGTAATTACATTTGTGTAAGGCGCTGAGGTAATTGCTGAATAAAATAAATACATTGATAAGTGTTAATAACCTATAAAACTACACCACTGATGAATAAATCTCCTAAGAGTGTACCATAATATATTAAACAATTAATAAAAACCCAAAATTTAAAGAATATATGACCACCCACAAATCAAAATTGCTAATATAACCTCCTATTGCCTTTATTAACCCTTTTAAATAGTATGTACCAAGTACGTAATCTTGAACACAAGATTTATTCTAACAGTGAATATTGCTTTTAAGTTTTTTTTCAATTATGTGTGGTCAGACCTATGGTATTATTGCCAATGACTTTGGCTTAGGTTACTAGAACCCAGAACCGGCTGGCCAGTAAATGTGTTTTATGTATAAATTTTATTGCCTGCATTTATTGGTGGTTTGTTATTGCTAATTAGTTAAGAAGTCCTCTGTCTTCTTGTTATTTCAAAACACTAGATGGCCTTGGGAAGGTGTTGTTTCAATGGAGATAAGTCACTGGAAGATGGCTCTACATCAAGACAGAAAGCTCAGCTGCACTGATAAATGCGCTGGTCTCCCTCTGTAGAGGATGTCAGTCACCGACAGCCTTACTCGGAGAGGGGGATTCAGGTGCTGCATCCTAGTGTAATGTCAGGGCACTGGGACCCCTCTGAACCATAAGGCTCGGGTCAAGTGCACCCCTTGTCACCAGGCCTGTACATGACAGGTAAGAGGACATGACATCTGACATCAGTAAATAAGCACCACCGCTACAGGGGATTAACTGAGTGGTTGTGTGTTCAGGAAATATAGTACAAAGTCACCATTCAATTGATCCTTCCTGACTGCAGTGCATGTACTACTCACCTGAAGACATAAAATAAACAATTATACCTCTTCAGAAAATAGTAAGCTATAGTTGATATATATTACCAAGTGTTACAGACAGCTAAAACTGGTATCAGTAAAAACATGCAACATTTGTATCCTCAAAAGTCATGGTTTGAGGTAATTTATAATAGAGTCAGAGTGACTGCAACAGGCTAATCCATTGTGTGGGGAAGATCCTCTGCTAAACAATAATTCAGGAAAAACAAAACCTGATTAAATTAACCTGATAATCTCCAGAGGAATTTTTTTGGGCTTTACATTAGGGATTCTGCTCCATTAGAAGTTACTCCAGAGAACAAGAGTTACGAGGCTGCTCCTAGGCTGTGGAATCTACCCGAGGCCTGGTCTTCATTAGGGCCCTTGATGGTGGGGATAGGCTTGTGCGGCAGGACACGAAAGGCAGCCCCGGGTTTAATAGTGACGTAGAGCTCAGATACAACACAGACAATGATGAACAGAGTAACAGGAAAAGAGTATTCCTAAATGTACAAACAATACACAGCAAATAAAAACTAATAAGCTGGGAACTAGTTAACATCTAACTAAACAAGATTCACAGAAGGCTCACAGACAATCCAGATATAAACAGAATATACACATTACAATACTTAGGGCACGGCTAACAGAGGCAACTGGGTGAATGCAAATATGCAAATATACAAGAAAAGGCAAACATAGGATACAAAGGAACTAGACAGGGATAATTAATGTTGCAAATCAAAACACATATTCAAAATTGAGTATCTGAATTACAGAGATACTGAAATACAAACAAACAAATGTAATACAAAATACCAGTACACAAGGTCAGCAGGCAACATAAGCACATAGAGGAAGGATCTGGAGATCAGAATCACACATGCATCAGGAACCATGTATAATAACAACTAATGAGCAAATACCCACTCAGTGAGAGGAAGTCCTATTGGTGCAGAATGAGCAGGTGGAAGATAATTAATTAAGGGTGCATCAGCAGCTCCTAGGAGCAGGTCAAAATAATGTCCATGAGGCACACAATAGTTCAAGATTGCCCCTAGTGGCGAGACAGGATCTAACATGTCCTATAGTTTAACAACAAAATTCAGGCGGTTCTGATTATTCTTTATAGCTGCACTTTGTTGTTATGAGCATTTTGAATGTCTCAAAGCAGTAGAATAATTATAATCTGAGTATGCTCCACTTAAACAGGTCCCTCATGAGTGCATTTTACTGGTACCAGTTTTAGCTGTATGTAACGCTTGGTTAATTTTCATTAAAAAATATATATTTTATGTAGCCCTAACTCCTTTTTTCTGTAGGGGAGACAGTACTGGTAAATTCATATATTTTATAGCTGAATGGCTAAGCATTACAAGTAAGCATTAAGCCACTAGAGAGGATCACCTAAGCAGTGGCTTGTTTTCTATGCCTCCTGAACACGATGGCTGCCACTGAGCCAATCCCCTGCAGCGGTGTGGCCTACTTTTACTTAGTCAATCAGCTTTTAGGGACACGATAGCCTGTGAGTGAGCACTCTCCCCTTAATGTGTTCCTGTTTCTCTGCTCCTAGAGGAGCAAAGGTGGTCAAAGGTGGGTGGTCAAAGGTCACCATACCTTGAGTCTGGCTCAGTGTGACTCCTAGAGAGATAACAGAAGAAATGGTGGTAAGTAGCATTCCCTGAAAATTATTATTTTATTTATATATACCCAACATAAAAGGTTTTAGTTTTATTGGTATATTTTTAAATAATTATTAATGTGATTAATAATTGCTATTAGGGAGATTAATGAGCATTTTTAATATATAACTATTAAATGTCTTATATAGGTGTTGCTCATAAGGCCCTTATGACTGATTTTAAGATGCTTGTTGGTAAGGAATTTCATTTATGGGCCTATTCCTTTGATCAAATGTGCTGTTTAGAATTTATCATTTTTCATCAAGATTGAAACTAATGTGAAGTTCTTTGGTTTACACTTCATTTCACAAAACAGTAATATAGTGGAAAATATCTGGGGTGAAAGGGGGCACAGTTATAAACCTTCAGCCTGGGAGTCAAGCTGTCCAGAAATAGCACTGATTTCACCAATTTATTGAAGCTGTCACGCCGAAATAAAGGTTATTGTACCAATATAATTATGTTTCCTCTTTTTTTTCCATTTTGACATAAAATGCTATGATTGCCAGTTTCTGCTACCTGTCATTGCTTTAAAGGCATGGCTTCAGGTGTTTTCAGCTTTATGAAAATGAACAGCCCCTAAAGATAAGACTCTGAAAACCATAACACAATACAATGACAACATGAATAAACAAAGGGTTAATTATTCTAGTGTCATTTGAGAGAAAAAAAGGTCTGTAAACAAACCTCATTTCTATATTTGCAGTTATTTTCTGTTTTATATTCTCCCTAGTCAAATGGCCTAGTGACAGGAATTTGCTTTAGCTGCAGGCATCCCCGCAGAACTTTATAATCAGGCAAAGCTGTAGGCTGCTTTTAATGAGAATTATATCTGTCATATATGTTTGTTGGTCTACAGCCAACTGAGCAGATTTTTATTTTAGATCATCGATGGAGAATAGAAAATGGTGAAAGCATTGTAATTACGGACCGTATTCAGATATCCGTTTTCACTGCAATTTCCGTGCGTATTTTTAGGTACATTTCAACCGTGCATACGTAGTAACTTTATTTATGTAGTTCACGTAGACTATACGCGCTAAATTGCCTCACGGACGGATTTGTGAATCGCACGTGGCTAAACGCACGGATCTCCCACGTAAAAATACGCACGTGAGATTTTAAACAAAAATGGGCGGGGGAGGCATTTTAACGGAGTGTGGGCGAGGTGTTCCAATGAACCTCTTCTTCAGCTTTAAGAGGTCCTGATAAGTTTCAAGTGGAGAGTCTGTTTCAAAGGATAGACAGTCTGTGAGCAAAATCATTGCTACTTCATCCTCTTTGAAATGCTTGGTGCCACTGTACCCTTCAAAGGGGTCCGTGGCCATACTCAAAGTAGTAGAAATGAATTAATAGAGTTCTACTCCATAAGGAGGAAACTGTGGTGCAAACCTAAAGGAAGGAAATAGTCACAAAATCACCCGTGGATGATGGGCCCACACACACATAGGTACATGAGTTAATAAACTATGTGTGTGTGGGTTAATAATGCATAGGAGAAAAGGATATAGAAAATACCCCGATGTCCAGCACACCCTGAATAAATAACACAGAGTCAAATATTGAATGCAAATAGCAGGTATATTGAGAAAATGTCAAGCATATTCACATCTCAGGAGTGAGAGTATACAGCGCTTGTAGCATACACATGGCAGTATTAATAAAATCCAAGAAGAGCTGTGCAAAGATGTATGGTGATGCTGAGTGTGGTAAAGTGTGGTCTTGCATATACTCAACAGTGTAACAATGTATTAACAGTAATATCCTGTAGTCTGGGAGGCATATAGCAAAGAGATAAAGCAGACTGCCAAAGGAGGGCAGCAAGAGCCAATAACGATACCAGATCCCGACAGCCATTTCGGTGCGATACATGCACTGTCCTCATGGGAGCACCAACACTGTCAGAGACAGCAACAGTAATGAGGTAAGCTAGAAGAGCTATAAAGAACTCATCCGAAATGCTCCACCTCACACTAACGGACAGCACTCCCGCCTATTTCAGATGCTCGTCAGGATGCGCCACAGAGCCAGACAACTGTCAGTCAGGGGACCCGTGGTGTAGCGAACGGGTGTGGCGTAAAGCTCCACCCTCTCGTTCGCATCATGGTTGCCCTGGTGATCAGGAGTGGTTTCCGGGACCATCATGTCAGTATATCACATCGGCAGAGAGCTGAGGTAGCTGGAGGGGAGAAGAGAAGCAAGGCAACAAGGAGCACTTAAAAGACAAAGACAATTGATGCAGGGAAAGGGCAGCATCTCTCAACTCTAATACTGTTTGTAACAGATTAATTATGATTCCCCTGCAATCAACATGGTTTAGCCCAGGAGTAACTTTCCTCTCTTAGGACCTGATTCACACTATTCTTAAAATAAGAACTTAAAGTCACTCCTGGGCAAAACCATGTTGATTGCAGGGGAAATTAATTTAATTGTGTTCTTTGCATGCAGGGATATATCTTTGAATTGCTTACTGTACACAGATACTGACCAGCTTTACTATTACACTGTTATTTAGACTTGGGCTGGGAAAAATCACCTCTCAACACTAGTACTGTTTGCAACAGATGAAATATGACTCCCCTGCAATTAACATGGTTTAGCCCAGGTGTGACTTTAAGTTGTTATTTTAAGAAGATTCTTATGTGTGAATCAGGTCCTAAATTTCAAGCTCCTTCTTAAGTCTAGATCCAGCCTATTATGTATAAGTCAAAGGAAGACTTAAATTCATTATAAACAGTATTTACATTTAAAACATTTGAGTAATTACCCAAAAGGTCAGTGAGTGGGGTATTAGAATGACCCAACCTGCAAAGTTAGCCTTAGACTACAACCTATTGAAATGTCAATACTATAGAGGTGTTATTATGCAACAATTGATAGTGGGATGGACAAGAACACGGCACAACACTAAGTTCAATACATAGAACAATCACTATATAGCCACTCATCTCAATGCACAACAGTCAGAGCCAGTGCTAGGGTGTTCGGCGCCCCCCAGCAAACTTTAAAGGTGTGTATCCAGCCTCCTCAGTATCCCAATCATGTGTCTCCAGTTTCTGGTATCCCCATCATGTCTCTCCAGGCTCCTTAGTATCCCCAATTTAAGTCGCTCCAGCGTGCTCTCTGCCTCCCTTCTGCATTCATGAAGTCATGCTATTAGCATCAGTGCAGAACACAGATCAGCTGATAGAAAACCTCCTTTCAGCTGCCAACTGGCAAAGGAGCCTCCTTTCAGCTGGGCACCATAGAGGGTAGTGGGGGGATAATTGCCTCTCCAGCCTGATGCTGGTATGCACCAAATCCCTCCCCCTCCGTACACTAAGCTATCATGACAGTATCCAGCTCTGGTGTCATGTTAAAGACAGAAATAATTATTTACTTTTGATAATCATTTAAAGATACAACTGATAGTTGAAAGGAATGTATTATTTCCCATTTAAATTCAGGTATTTTGGTATCCTAACTGCACTCTACATGTGTGTAGTTGAAACTGAGTCTAATTCTTCCAAAATTAAAATTTATTTTTCCCATAAAAATCTACCCATTTTTTTATTTGTTTAAATCAATGATGACCAAATTTGATCCTTATCTAGAATATTCTTATGTTTATCACAAGTAAATTGTATTTGCTTTACTGTTCTCTGTTCTCTACGACTTCTGATGGGAGGATATTACACTTATTACATTATTATCCTTTCAGTGAAATAATGTTTCTTACATTTAATCCAAACATATTAGTCTCCAGCTTCAGTGCATGCCAATGTGCTCTAACACTTATCTTCTTTTGAGGAAATACTCTCTCTGAAGTATTTTGTACCCCTGATTAGATGCTTTAGTCTTTGTTGGTATTTTTTTGTTATGCAGGACTAGCACTATTTTATTTCCAATTCTTATTCCAGTCTTAAATGTTTACTTATGGCTTCTAGAGTTATAGCCTTCTGATAATAACTGGTTTCAGACACTGCAGTGACTGTTACATATTCGACAATGATACAGCTGAAGCCATAATAGGCCGGATCCATAACTACGTCCGTCTTCCATAGACGGACGTAATTCAATGAACAATAGCTACTGTGCATGCGTAGTAGCTATTGTACGTAATCTGCGTATCATTTCGATACGTAGATTGCATATATGCGGTCAGTGCTGGAATCTACAGAATCTACTGGGACTTAACTTGAACACCTTCTGATATTCCAAGAGGATCCTTGCGACCTTTATATCTACAAAAAGATGACCTGCTGACTTAAAACAGTTGCTCACCTCCCTAGTATATTGGATTGGAAATAAGCTATTATTCTTCTAAAGGCTTTCTAACCAGTATGGTCAAGCCCTCCATATTTCTTTGAGGATATTCATATGCTATTATTTACCAGAATACTGCATCTGTTGAAAGTGTTTCAAAGTTTTAGTTGCTACTAATATATATATAGAAAAGGATATAGAAAATACCCCGATGTCCAGCACACCCTGAATAAATAACACAGAGCCAAATATTGAATGCAAATAGCAGGTATTTTGTGAAAAGGTCAAGCATATTCACATCTCAGGAGTGAGAGTATACAGCGCTTGTAGCATACACATGGCAGTGTTAATAAAATCCAAGATAAGCTGTGCAAAGATGGTGATGCTGAGTGTGGTAAAGTGTGGTCTTGCATATACCCAACAGTGTAACAATGTATTAACAGTAATATCCGGTAGTCTGAGAGGCAAATAGCAAAGAGATAAAGCAGACTGTCAACGGAGGGCAGCAAGAGCCAATAACGATACCAGATCCCGATAGCCGTTTCAGTGCGATACATGCACCATCCTCAGGGGAGCATCAACACCGTCAGAGACAGCAACGGTAATAAGGTAAGCTAGAAGAGCTATAAAAAACTCATCCGAGATGCTCCGCCTCCCACTAACGGACAGCACTCCCGCTCGTCGTAGATGCTCGTTAGGATGCGCCACAGAGCCAGACAATTGTCAGTCAGGGGACCCGTGGTGTAGCGAACGGGTGTGGCATGAGGCTCCACCCTCTGGGGAGTACACACCTATCTCGTTCGCATGAGGAGAAACATTATTTCACTGAAAGGATAATAATGTAATAAGTGGAATATCCTCCCATCAGAGAACAGTAAAGCAAATGAAATTTACTTGTGATAAACATAAGAATATTCTAGATAAGGATCAAATTTGGTCATCATTGATTTAAACAAATAAAAAAATGGGTAGATTTTTATGGGAAAAATAAATTTTAATTTTGGAAGAATTAGACTCAGTTTCAACTACACACATGTAGAGTGCAGTTAGGATACCAAAATACCTGAATTTAAATGGGAAATAATACATTCCTTTCAACTATCAGTTGTATCTTTAAATGATTATCAAAAGTAAATAATTATTTCTGTCTTTAACATGACACCAGAGCTGGATACTGTCATGATAGCTTAGTGTACGGAGGGGGAGGGATTTGGTGCATACCAGCATCAGGCTGGAGAGGCAATTATCCCCCCACTACCCTCTATGGTGCCCAGCTGAAAGGAGGCTCCTTTGCCAGTTGGCAGCTGAAAGGAGGTTTTCTATCAGCTAATCTGTGTTCGGCACTGATGCTGATAGCAGAATGCCGATAGCAGAATGCTGCCGATAGCAGAATGCTCTCTGCCTCCCTTCATGAATGCAGAAGGGAGGCAGAGAGCATGCTGGAGGGACACTAAGGAGCCTGGAGAGACATGATGGGGATACCAGGAACTGGAGACACATGATTGGGATACTGAGGAGGCTGAAGACACACCTTTAAAGTTTGCTGGGGGGCGCCGAACACCCTAGCACTGGCTCTGACTGTTGTGCATTGAGATGAGTGGCTATATAGTGATTGTGCTATGTATTGAATTTAGTGTTGTGCCGTGTTCTTGTCCATCCCACAATCAATTGTTGCATAATAACATCTCTATAGTATTGACATTTGAATAGGTTGTAGTCTAAGGCTAACTTTACAGGTTGGGTCATTCTAATACCCCACTCACTGGCCTTTTGGGTAATTACTCAAATGTTTTAAATGTAAATACTGTTTATAATGAATTTAAGTCTTCCTTTGACTTATACATAATGGGCTGGATCCAGACTTAAGAAGGAGCTTGAAATTAAGAGAGGAAAGTTACTCCTGGGCTAAACCATGTTGATTGCATGGGAATCATAATTAATCTGTTGCAAACAGTATTCGAGTTGAGAGGTGATGTTTCCCAGCCCAAGTCTAAATAACAGTGTAAAAGTAAAGCTGGTCACTATCTGTGTACAGTAAGCAATTCAAAGATACATCCCTGTATGCAATGTATACAATTAACTTGACTCCCCCTGAAATCAACATGGTTTAGCCAAGGAATAACTTTCCTCTCTTAATTTCAAGCTCCTTCTTAAGTCTGGATCAAGCCCAATATCAGCTGCCAAAGAGTCATAAGAATCAGTACTACACATATTTAAATTCTGGCATTCCTAGTTTTAACAGTCTGTTTTGCATTTTAATGATTGTTCACTTTCCATTTCCATTTAAATACATATAAAAGACCTACAAAAACATGCGTCGTATAATGCATAACAACCTACACAATGTACAAGTAACTCACAAACAAGAGTTTTAGATTTTGACCTACAAATTATTCTGTATAGAAAAAATGCCTTCTTATTCACCCACATAATAGCTTTAGATTGTGTTCACATGAACTATAGTGCTCCCTCCTACACACAAGTAAGAACCTGCCTGCTGTTCTCAACAGCGCTGCTCATTAATAAGTATGAAAAGGAAATATTCCAGACAGAATCATGTTCAATAAAGCACATGGTGTTATACCTTAGCACTTTACTTTTAAAAGAAGCAAAAATGTGTAAAGCCCTTGTTGCATGATAGGTGTTCCTATGTTTAGCTGTAGTTAAAAAAAAAACTGGTTTAGCATGGGTACACTAAAAGTGATATTGTATATATTTTTAAAAACAATAACATACAAACACAATGGACGTTTCGCACAATGGACGTTGCGTACATACGGTCTTAAAAGACCGCATGCATGCAATCTACGTAATGAAATGCTACGTATATAGCGTAAAATAGTGACTACACGTGCGCATTAATGCAGCACATAGAAATCGGCACGTAACTTACCAATACACGTAGTTGTGAATCCGGTCCAATGTATCAAAGTATCATTGTATCACAACTATTAGTTAGAAATTTTCAGAGAAAAATATTACCTAAAAGAATGTTCCTAGTGGTCACCTTTACACACTAAACAGGCGAAAGGTAGTTAAAGGGTAGGTTAGGAACTGGGACAACGCCTTAATGATCCTACATGAACTCTCCATTTTGTAATGCTAATATTGCAGATATAACAGAATACAGAAATAAATAAACCAACTATGTCAGACATAAGATTTTCAAAACCACAGTGTACACTGAAGTGTCCAATTCTTTATTAACAGGTTTTTATATAGCACTAACAGATTAAGTAGCAATTTACAGAGAATATTTCACATTCACATCAGTCCCATTGGAGCTACATACTAAGGTCACTAACACATACATACATACATACATACATACACACACACACAGCCACCCGGGTTAATTTATTCAGCAGCCAATTAACCAGCAACAGCATGTTTTTGGAGTGTGGGAGGAAAGAAGAGCACCTGGAGGAAACTCACACAGACACAGGGAGAACATACAAACTCCACACAGATAAGGCCTAGTCCGGGAATCAAACTCATGACCTCAGCACTGTGAGACACAAGTGCTACTCACTGAGCCCCCGTGCAGCCCCCAATAATGTCCAATAATGTCCAATAATACACTTCCAGAAATCACAAACCAATAAAAAAGGACTAACTTTCCCATAACTCCCAATATATTAGTGCAGATGGGAAGCTGTGTGAAGAGAGCAGATTCCTGTCATTTAATGATCCAGACTAACGCTTGCCGGCATTAAAACACCGGGCACAAGCGTAAGATTGGCTGAAAAGCAGATCTGCGCATGCCATAGCAGCAGCATAATAACGCTGGAGGGGGCATCCCCCAGCGTTGCTACACTGCAGTTAATGCAGGTAGGTGGGGGGAGGGAGGGTAATGAGGCTGGGAGGCCAGCGTATTAACACTAGGCTACCCTAACTTCAGCCGGCGTAAGCGAGTGTTAATACTGCAGGACAAGGGGGAGTGTCGAGAGTGTGCTGCGATGTTACGCTGAGCGTTAGACCTCTCAGTGTAACATCGTAGGTCTGGATCAGGCCCATCGTATTTACTGTATATAACAGACATGAAGCCCACAACTTTTCATGCCCCCCCTTAGCAACTCAATATTTCCAGTGTATTCTGCTTTATAGTAGACTGTAGTTGGTGTTACTTAGGCTTTTTGCTGTAAGAGGACAAGAATTTAGCCAACCCTTTGGTACCTCCCTCTTTCCTTGGTGTGGCCAAGTCCCATTTTAAAACTTACCCTGCCGAAGCTTCTTCTCCTCTCCGGTGCACTCTCTGCTCATTGAATGATGCTGACGTAACCTTGGAGTCACACCAGCATCACTCAGATGGGAGGGAGCTGCTGCTGCTGAGAGGAGACACTGACAGAGGACTGCGCAGATGGTGCCTGGCAAGATGCCTCCTTTCGCCCCCGCCCCCCCTGTTCCAGTGCCTATGAGTCCCCTTGGAGATAGTTTCACAGTTTATAACACAAGGTAATGAAACCCTAAATAGAATATCTTTGTCAAGGGCACTACACTACTACCTTTCACCCACATAAGAAACCAGAACTGGTACCAGCTGGCCTCTAGGGATGCTTCGAATGATGATCAGAGCCCTCTTACTCTGACTCTCCACTTAAATGTCTCACTAACTTCTACATTGTATTTCCATATTGTGTTACCTTCTATGTTATCCTTAGATTGAATACATCGAAAGATAGGGTTTGAATGATTTTAGAAGTGGACAATCAGTTAATTAAGCCATATAAATAGCACTTGATTTAAATAAAAGAACGATACTATTTCTATAATATCACGCCTTTCTAAAACACTATGGAACTGCAGCAACTCTGAAGAACCCCTAGGAAAAAACGGGCAGTTGTTTAATACAGTCGGAGCTGTAAATTCTCTGGCCGCGGGTTACGTTGGCCCATGCTGGGACTTCTGGTTCTCCAAATGCCAGTATGCCCTGGTATACTTGGGCATGCTGGTGCTTGTAGTACTACAAGCATCAACATGCACTATTGAAATTTATCATTTTTTAAATAGATGTCCCATTTATTTATTTATATACTTTTCATTTATTTTTTGTAGTTTTCTTTAATTTTTATTTTACTTTACTGTACCCGCGCTTTCCACTTACACCATCCCCTGTGATTTTCATGGAAGTGCAGGTACAACAGACAGGTACTGTACATATTTAAATGTGAAAAACGTGACTTTTCTCATTTAAATAACATGGAATTCACAGTTCCACTGGACCACCGCTCTCGGATTTGCTCACAGTCGGATGGTCGATGTTGCATCCATTCTTCTGTGTGCACTCCTGTTCTGAGCATGCGCAGTGCTCATTTTTAAAGTGCAGCTTTGTATCAGCCCCTTTGCCTTTTCTTAAAAAGTGAATGTGGCAAAACAGCTTTGTAGATTGTGTCTACTTTGTTATTTGTCATAAATTATCCTAACAGTCTCAAGATTGTACAATGCTTTGTGACTCCAAAAATGAAATTACAAATATTTTTATGTCTTAAGCCCTTGAAATTACTTTATTAGCAATATTTTTGTCATCCTAGAATCATTCTGTGATTGTTTATTTTTTTTTATATATTTAATAGAGGAAGACACACTAATTGGCATTATTATGCAAGGGCAGACTTTTTTTTTTCCCTGAGAGTTTACTTTCTCTAGTTAGAATGTCTTTATTCATTTTACTTGTAAATTACTCTTCATTCTTGTGGTGTTCAAGACTTATTTTAATTAGCTTGTTACTGGACTGAATCTCTAAAATGCCTGCCACTTCTAAATTCCTTTTCTTTGTTGGTAAGAATATGATACAAGGATGACTAATAGCACTGTTATTCCAGTTATGCCAACTTTTCTTTTCCTGGAAACGTATACCTTTTCCTAATATAAAAACACCAAAGTGAATATCAATAAATCTCTAAGCACCTGCTTGGTGCTGTTATATTTTCCTATAAGCGCTGCACCTTTAAAATGTGTAATCATTAGAATGGTAGCCTAGAAGTAGCAGAAAGCAAAAAAAAAAAACCTTCCCGCTGCAACACCCATAGTCTTACCTAAGGATAAATTTTACACTGCACATATTTCATCATGGATCCCCTGTCCCCAGTACCTCCACCTTTATATTGCATGAAAGGAGAGCAAGGTCATATACTTTATAATCTTGTTGTCTCATTACAGTGTTTTAGTAAGCGCTATTATATATATTGTATAGGTATATGAGGGCACAGTATGATCACCTTTACCATTTATTCACTAAAGTGCTTCATGCCAGATAATTATTTATTTCAACAAACATGTAAACATATTTCTAGTTATACATATCTAAAATTATTATGTAATAAATACATAAAACATGGAGAAAAAAAACTTGCGGTTGAAATATGTCTGATTAAGGTTTCCTACACTGACATAAAATCAGACACCTTTTAGCACTCAAATGCCATAAAGCTGTTTATTTGCAAAACCACTGATTTTGTGTCAGAAACCTTAATCAAACATGTTAAACCTTGGATTTTTTCTATGAAATTTCATAGCTTTTTATAGACTATATATGGGGTGGGGCATTCCGCATGGAGCCTGCTACAGCCCTTCAGAAGATTATATGCCTTTATTATTAGAGTGATAACAAACCTAATAATTACATTGTCTGTCCCTCTCAACCCCAACATATCCTCCACTCCACCAGGAGGAGGTAAAATGGCTGATTTCCCTGCAAGCACACAGAAGAAAATCTATGGGAGAGAAGTCAGACATCTTTTTTCTTAGTGGAGCCCTCTGCCCTTAATAAGGCATTATGGTGTCTAGTCTAATAAGCTTTGTGATTTTATTGTGGGTTCATATTCAGACATTAATGTCATTATTTTATGTTATGTTTAATAAATGTGTATGTTTTGAAACAACAGGTTTGCATTTTTATACCCCTAATAACCTAGTGCTAATACCTTTGGTTTCTATATACTGGGGTGGCAGAGACCGGTTTGGGATCCTAGCGCTCTAGTTTTGAGGTGGTTAGTATTAGTCTTTTTATATTCTTTTTATATTGTAATTGATGCTTCTCTAGACATGGTTACAGGGTTTATTCTTCTTTATATTTAGAATAGGTCAAATTGGAAAAAATTGGCAAATTTAGAAAGTCTACAGGTTGTGTGAGTTATTTGTGTAGGCAGATCTCAGTGTACAGAGCATCCATTTACTAGCTGTATTTTTATTAGAAAGATAATGTTCCAGGGAAGTGCCTTGGGGGGGATATTTGTGAGAAAATGACAGTTATAAATAGTGTAATTAAGCCCCGCCCTCTTACAGAAATCTATCTGGATCTCCAGGAGGGAAATTTTAAAAAGTCTTCTGCAACCCTGGTTTTAAAGTGTGTCTGGGATAGCAGATGACAGGGGGTGCTGTTTCAGAGTAGTTGTTTTGGAGACTTGGGGACCTCTCAATTTAAAAATACATGATATATGACCCAAAGTTGGGACTCTGACAGTATTAAAGTTAGGACCACCAAACAGAGAAGCCTTGTAAGTGGCTGGTGGCTTATCATATATATGCAATTATGTAACAAATTCTCTGACTTTTATTTTAAAGATAGAATATAATGGTTTGTTACTGGTTAATTGCAAGAGTGCTGGGGTGTCTTTTTTGTATTTGTGTGAACTCCCCCCATACCTTGCTAGCTCATGCTCTATAGTGTGTGTGTGTGTTTGTGTGTGTGTGTGTGTATGTATATATATACACACACATATATATATATATATATATATATATATATATATATATGTAT
>WWET01001062.1:227916-251370 GCA_011038615.1 Limnodynastes dumerilii
GCCATTGCATAACATTCCACTTTTTAGCCTTAAAAAACTCTTTGGTTGCTTTTGCAGTATGCTTCGGGTCATTGTCCATCTGCACTGTGAACACATCATCAATAAATACAAGGGAACCAGTTCCATTGGCAGCCATACATGCCCACACCATGCTTCACTGATGAGGTGGTAAGTTTTGGATGAGCAGTTCCTTTCCTTCTCCATACTCTTCTCTTCCCATCACTCTGATTCAAGTTGATCTTTGTCTCATCTGTCCATAGGATGTTGTTCCAGAACTGTAATGGCTTTTTAAGATGTTGTTTGGCAAACTCTAATCTGGTCTTCCTGTTTTTGTGGCTCACCAATGGTTTACATCTTGTGATGAACTCTCTATATTCACTCTTGTGAAGTCTTCTCTTGATAGTTGACTTTGACACATATTACACCTTCCTCCTGGAGAGTGTTCTTGATTTGGCCAACTGTTGTGAAGAGGGTTTTTTTCCACCAGGGAAAAAATTCTTCTGTCATCCACCACAGTTGTTTTCCGTGGTCTTCCGGGTCTTTTGGTGTTGCTGAGCTCTCCGGTGCGTTCTTTCTTTTTAAGAATGTTCCAAACAGTTGATTTGGTCACACCTAATGTTTTTGCTATCTCTCTGATGGCTTTCTTTTGATTTTTCAGCCTAATAATGACTTGCTTCACTGATAGTGAAAGCTCTTTGGATCTCATATTGAGAGTCGACAGCAACAGATTCCAAATACAAAGGTCAAGCCTAGAATCAACTCCAGACTTTTTACCTGCTTAATTTATGATGAAATAATGAGGGAATAGCCCACACCTGTCCATGAAATAGCTTTTGAGTCGATTGTCCCATTACTTTTGGTCCCTTCAAAAGTGGGAGGCACATATAGAAACCATTGTAATTCCTACACCGTTCACCTGATTTGGATGTAAGTACCCTCAAATTAAAGTTGAAAGTCTGCAGTTAAAGCTCATCTTGTTTGTTTCATTTCAAATCCATTGTGGTGGTGTATAGAGCCCAAAATATGAGAAGTGTGTTGATGTCCCAATATTTATGGACCTGACTGTATATACACAATAACACACACATAGATATATGGTCACAATTTTGTGTCCTCTATAAGGCACCTAAGGAAAGAAAAGGGAAGAGGAAAAAAGGAAGAAAGGTGAGAAGCAGGAAAGAGGTAAGTGACCCCACATTTGTGACACTTCGCGGCGGCACAGATGTATTTATACTTGTCAACTATGGGGTGGGCCCAAGAATTAGCTGTACTGGGGCCCAGAAATCCTCTTGGTGGCCCTGAGTATAGCATCTATAATACAAGAGAATTGTATGTGAAAAAACAGCGTCTGAGGGGAGAGGCATCATCTTCAGGAGTAAACTCTCTGGATTAGACACTGAGATATGTATATCAATAATATATGTCATCTGCAGCAATGGTGTAATGGAGATAAAAATCTGGAGATTATAAGTTTACACATTACTAAGGAAGAAGTAGCTACCAACAGTAATCTAAGTGCACCAACGACAGCCTGGCCAGGGAGTGAGGTGTATTGTTATACTGTGGACTAAAAAGTGTATGTGTATTATAATCAGGGTTGCCGACTCTCCCGGAATGTCCGGGAGACTCCCGAAATTCGGGCAGTACTCCCGGTATCCCGGGAGAGCCAGCAAATCTCCCTCAAATCGCCTCAAGTCCTGCCCCCCTGTCTAGCAACACTAGTATACTAGTGTTGCTAGGCACAGGAAAGGACTTGATGACGCAATCTGCGGCATCAAGCCCCGTCGGGCCCCTATTTCAACTAAAAACGGGTCAGTATGAGCAAGGGGGCGGATCCTAATGATGCAATTAGCATAACAGCGTCATTAAGCCCCGCCCCCTCCATGCGTTGCTAGCTTCTCTCCGGGATCTCCCGGAGAGAAGCTGCCAAAAGTCGGCAACCATGATGTACTGTGCCCTTAAAATAGAGTTCATTGTTATAGGATCAGGACATTGCAAAAGTCTTATTAACAGTTATAAATGAGCCTGCTATAATTACCAATATAAAGGAGGGAGAATTCTGCATGTGTTGTTTGGCTGCCAAGATATGAAATCTCATCTAAAGTAGATGTTTTTCCAGGAGATGCATCACAGATACTAGAAAACATTTATTGCAATTGACCTTCAGCGCACATTTGACACTTTGAAAACTCATAGCGAGGAAATTACAGAGCCACTATGCCTCATTAACTTTGCTGATTGTTATGTTTATTTTCAATGTGGCAATGAAGACATAATTATTGTATCGCTATAAAATATGGTGTTTTCTAAAGTAAACTGAATCATTTGCTATCTGAACATAGTAAAAATATTGACATGGCACCGGAATATTCCTTTCACAAGTCTGATATCACTTACCAGACCTAGGACCGGATTCACACCCAAGAGTGAGTTAGGTGCGGACAGATCTGCACCTAACTCACTCGTGCAGCCCCTAACCCGTCCCTCGTTTTTGGATACCTTATGGTACTTAAGAGTGCTATAGGGCTACCTTAACAAACCGTGCGTAGTTTCCTTATTAAGAAGAACATAGAAACATAGAAAGTGACGGCAGATAAGAGCCACATGGCCCATCCAGTCTCCCATTTGTTTATTCAAAACTATACTGACCCTAGACCCTATTTACCCTCAAGTTAGTTTACTATTTAGGATATCCTTATACTTATCCCAAGCATGTTTAAATTGTTCTACTGTATTGGCCTCAACCACCTCAGATGGGAGAATATTCCACTTATCTATCACCCTTTCAGTGAAGTAATTTTTCCGAACATTTCCTCTGAATCTACCACCCTCCAGTTTATATCCATGCCCTTGTGTTCTATTACACCTCTTCCTTTGAAAAATGCCCCCTCCTCTAGCCGGTCGCAACCCTTGATGTATTTGAAAGCTGCAATCATGTCCCCCCTCTCCCTTCTCTGCTCCAAGCTATACATTTATACGTTTAGTTCCTCTAGCCTTTCTTGGTATGATTTGTTATAAAGGCCATGGACCATTTTAGATGCTCTTCTTTGCACAGTCTCTAATGTATTTATGTCTTTCTGGAGATAAGGCCTCCAGAACTGAACACAGTATTCTAGGTGAGGGTGTACCAATGATTTATCAAGGGGCATAACTACCTCCCTCTTTCTGCTACCAATTCATATATATATGTGTGTGTGTGTGTGTGTGTGTGCTGAACATAAATATTTTATAGTGTTAGTTTATAAAGATCATTTTAGAAGTATATTATAAATAGTTACTAAACTATTATTAATTCTCTAATGGTAATGCTGTTTACATTTCAATATACATAGACAAAGTAAATATTTTTTTGTGTAAAAGAGAATTTATTGTGTGTCAGAGTTTGTTGTGTGTGTGTGGTTACAGGGGGTCACCCAAGTCACCCCTAGTGGTCATTATATCCATGTCTATACAGACCCAGAAAAAGAAGACTTGGTGGTGGAACTACACAAAAAGAAGTAAGTGATTTAAACACAAAGCGTTATAGATACACCCTTTTGTTGGGGTGTTACACAAATAAAACTAGTGTCCAGTAAGTGTTGACAGCGCATAAGTTTTTTGGTAGGAGGACCAGAAAATCTTTATGAGGAAGGGGAGTAGTCCATATCGAAGGCTGGGGATGTGGTATTTGATCTTCATTACCACCTCGCTCAGAGCTCCGTGAGCAGCAGCATCAAAACCCTGGATCCAGCCCAATGTCATAATGTCAGGAATTAGTATCACTACAGTATACATGGAGACCCGTATTCATGCGTAGAAATTTTTGTACGCTATTTACGTAGCGTTTCGCTACGTAGATTGCGTACACGCAGTCCTTAAGTAAGCGAAATCTTAAAAACTTAAACCATCCTTATTGAATGATGCTACATACCCCTTAGCAGCTATCCTGTGCACTGCAACCGAATGCCTGCCAATAGTGCTATCTTCCTACATGCACTTGTATAGTTCAAGCAATGTCATGCGGCATAAAATAATTATTTTAAATATTAAACTGCATGTTTTTGAGCATCTCTCGAAGAGACTTCTTTGTTATTTTTTGGTATTCATCTTGTCCCTTTTTATTCACACTTCCTATTGGGTTATTATAAATGCTTCATATTGTTTCTATGGACCCTTTCTTCCTAATTTCATGAGCAATAGTTTACTTTCTGTGATTCTCTAACTCTTGCATTATGTCTGGTTTATTGGGATCTGCTCAGCAATCTCTGAAAGTAAGCAAGACGGCAGATCCAAAACTCAGATAATTCTTATCTATATCTGGTTTTTCACTTTTTATCATTTTCCCAGAAGCAATATGTTGTAAGTTTAAGTGGGAAGACATTTAAGCCTTTGAAAAAATATTGGTAATGACATATTTATCTATGTATTTACTTTTCTATTGCCTGCTTCCATCATTCTCTCTTCTCCAAATGATAAGGTAACATTAAAAGCTTTCACTGAAACATCAAAGAACAAAATACAAACCTAAAGCACTCCATGGCAATTTTAATTCAAATGCAATCAATATTTTTTGTTCACAATGCACTTGAAAAATAAAAAACAAATGAAACTCGTACACAATTTGATCAATAAATATTTTACACGCACGTTAACTAAAATAGATATTTTTTTTTTTATAAACAATGGCCCTGATTCACACTTAATAATGTACCTAAATATATGCAAGCCGTGTGCGTATCTTGGTGATTTTTTGTAAACTGCGCATGCGTGATCCAGATGTTACACACAGAGGTCCATATGCACAGATCCGGTTTTGCGTAGGGTTGCGTGCGTATTTTTAGGATTAACTGCGCATGTATAATAACTTTTTCCACAATAAATAACGTAGTATTTACGCACGTAAGTACTTTAGGCAAGGACATGTGAATCGCACTTAGAGACATACCTACGGAGAGGCGTGTTTTTTTTTTATGTACATTAGAAGTTACGTAAAAGTGAATGGGGAGAGACATTTAAATGGACATTTGAGGGCGCGGTTAGATAAATACGCACGTACGTAAGTAACATACATGCGTAAGTACACATGTAGAGATAAGCATGCCCTATGGAGGCAGTAAGTCACCGAAAACCGGTCAGGCCAAAGGGAGTGTCATGGGTGTTGCCTTGCGCAAAAATGCGCACATAGTAAATACGGATCTGTGAATCTGGTCCAGAATTCCGTTACTCATGGAGTTCAACTCCATGCCTAATGAGATCCATAAGAAGAAAGTTAAGAAAAGTGGGTGGGAGGAGGCATTTAAATAGGGCAGTGTGGGCTGGGTTTGCTAAATCAACACAAACATACGCATGGATGTAGCCCTGTGGACGCAGAAGTCAGTAAAGATCTTTAACCTTTTTAACCTGTTTAAGCTTTATCATCACACTTTGCCTCTTCTTGTGTGTCTCTACAACCATAACAAACTCCTTCTTGTATGTCCAGCCAGCCTTCTGCCCCTCCTTATTTGTCTAGCAACCCATACACACATTTACTTCTTGACTTTCTAACCTGTTTTGAAGTCTTCTTTCTTCTTCCGTGGCACTTTTTCTCTGCAGTGATGACACTGGCCTGACCTATTCAATAAGAGCAGTGGCCTGCGGATTTCACTGGCAGCCCCTAGGGAGTTGGGAATTACCCTACCAGATATGTAGGGCAATCAGTCTGAAAATGCCTTGACTGCTGGGGCCAGGCAACAGTGCTCAAGGGCCCCTAGACTTGTGGAGATATGGGCAACTGCCCATTGTGCCCAGTGGAATAGATGGCCCTGCTTTGAGGGAAGTATTTACCTGCATTTATAAATACTCACAAATGACTTACATGCTTACATACCTACATGTTTGTATTATGATATTTACTCTGTGGACTTTCCTTGTATTAGTCTTGATAGAAATAAAAATAGAAATATTCATATAACTATTATTTAAGAATAAAAGCATTTCATAAGTTCAAGACAACAGAAGCATAAAGGGAAGGAACGATTTATACATAGTATAGCCACAAACAAACTTTGCTACCCATTCAACAGCTGGTATGGGATTTACTGCCAGTCAAGAAATAATGGAATATTTATAATACAGCAGTCATTTATATATTTGTAGGGTCTATAGGAAGAAAAATATTGTGCAGTGATCTAATGTTTCTTTTCTTTGTCATGGGTAAGGCTTTATAAATATTTGACAGCAAATCCTCTCAAATAGTCACTGTCCATAATAAATCCAATGGGTTTTACAACTATTCCATTTCAAAATACACCTACCTAATATATGAGTCTATTAATTTACTGGGCACAATAAATGTTGTGGTCTTCTGGTGAGAACTGCAGTAACCCACAGGGAAATATGTGTTAGGTTGTTATTCCTCAATACGCAAGTCTGGAGAGTATACTTGGATTTTCTGGGACATGCTGCAGTGACCGAAGGACATGGCATTGTTGAGTAGCCAAGAGTCCCAGAGGGCCATGCTCCATTGCAGTATATTATTTGACTTCTTGTGGTGCTGGTTCCCCAGGATCTAACTCTATTTACCCATGGACCCTGTGCAAAATTGCATAAAAGAAGAGCTATTAATTGTATATTCAAGTGGCACATATGCATGCAATGAATAAAGGAAATAATCTTTTAGAGAACAGACACCATAAAACCACTAACTTTCCATTACTTAATACTGGGGGGCTCCTTGCACATTTATATTTTAATAAAAAGAGATATGAAAACAACTGTGTCCAGTGTTAAAGCTAGTTAGTTCTTAGGTCATAAGCCTTTCACCATTTACATCTAAGCCACAGTGGTACAGGACAGAAGTTGCAGAAAACATTCAGAAAAAGGAGAGAGCAGAAGAAAAAGACCCTATTAATTCTAAGAATGTTTAATACATGCAGAGTCTAACAAAATTTGTTGTTTTTACTTTGAAGATAGATCATTCATTGCAACCTGAAATTGCACAGTAACCTTCCTTGTCAACAAAATGAACATCTATCAAATGCATAAATCAAATTATGCACAATAACATAATGTATATATTATTTTTATATATAATTTTTTTTTACCTTCCTTGTCAACAAAATAAACATCTATCAAATGCATAATTCAAATTATGCACAATAACATAATGTATATATTATTTTTATATATAATTTTTTTTTCACAAAAGAGAAATTAGTTTAAAAATTAGCATATCCTCCACAGTACAATTAGTACAAGTGGCAGAATAATTACATATAATCAATGGTATATTAACACCTATGGAAGGCACCAACAACGTTCGTATACAAATTGTGTGTACTTTTTAAGACAAGACATAGATGACTGGGTATGTAATACAATGTTGATGTTCATAAAGTTATTCTGTCAGCACCAAATGGCGATTTTATATATCTGCCAATGCTATTATATCAACTGTCATCCCCCATCACCCCTAACCTGTCAGCAAGGTGGGTAGCAGCAAGCAGTGAGAGACTGAAGTAGGGACAAGGTAAGTGTGGATGTTGACCTGGGATACCATACTGACATAATATCTGTTTATTTAATGTAGGAGTCGGCAATGAAAAAGTCATCCTTATGGTGTTGAATTTTTCATAGTTGACTCACTACTTAGGACCTGGAAATGATACCAGCATAAATAAAATATTATTTATTTAGACTCTAGATTTTAAGGCTCATGTACAAAATGGTACCATAGCATTTAATACCATAATTGATTAACTATTTACAATTAAACATTTATAAGAAATATATGCTACATGATTTCACAGAAAACTAACAGCAGGTCATTATTTATTATTATATAAAGTGTTTGTGTGTTTGTCTGCATATATAGTGCAGCACAACTCCTAGAAATGCTAGAACCTGCAAACTCAGTGTCTATTGCAAATAATAATAAAAAAAAAGTGGGAAAATATAGAGAATGCCATTTAGGCATAAACAAATATAAAAACCTTGGCTGGCAGGCCCCTCACTTCAGACAGTAAAGGGGTTAATAGTTGGGGAGGTCTTAGCCAGTTAGAATAGGGAGGGGGTGGGTTATGCTAGTTTATAAATTAGCTGGTTTTGCTTCCTGTCAGCCTTCTGGAATTTTCTTCCCTCCCTCCCTTTCCCTTAGTGTTTTGTAAATTTGCCTTTTTCTTGCAGTTGGGGCATAGTGTGGCGGTGTTAGTGGGGTGACTTGAGGTATGGTGCAGGGATAGCACACTCCCTCTGAGCAAACAAGGAGACTATGCTTGCCGGCTAGTCCTGCCGGGGTGCGCAGTATGATAGGGGTGTGTGCTTACACTGGCCATTTCCTCCGGGGCACCGAGGGCAGGGGGTGCCCTCCGTTACCATTGTTGCCTCCCTGGTTTGCTGACCTCCCACCTTTCTATTGCTGCCACCTGATTTCTTCCCTTATAGTCTAATCTAATTAAATCAATAAACTATGCCTCCTATTTTAAAAGCCATATCTGTTGTCGTGTCTTTATTTCTTGATGTGTGATGTGCGGGGGCCTGATCAGTCATTGGCGCTTTAAAGCATCTGGCAGCATTGTGTAGTACAAAGAAACATGTAGTGTTTCATTATAGCATGTTTGCATGGTCATTTTTGTGTGAAAGCTGTACACCTCAAGGGCTGCCTGAGTGCACTATGACTTGGCAGGTATTTAAGCAGGGTCCACTCTGTATGGAACATCCAGTACCCACCACTTTAAATCATATGGCAATAAGACATCAGACATCTAAAGCGGTCTGGATGTCACAGCAATTTGGAGTATGATAAATAATTTGAACTATAATTAAGCACCTAAGAAAAATGTAATAAAGATAAATTAATATATAGTGAAAGAAAACCTCAATAAAATATCCATGTTTGTTTGGACCATAAATACAACCAAACTGCAAATATATATATAAAACTACAACAGCACATATTAATTAATCATTCACTTTCATTAATAAATGTTGATCAAAAAAGCTAATAGAATCATGAACAGCTTAAGCTCCACTGAGTTCAAAAGTCTATTTTCAATCTCAATGAAAACTTCCTCAGTTGATGTAAAGCAAGTTTTTCCAATGTTAGATTCTTACAAGGAAGTTCAATTTCAGTGAAAATATACAGTTTACTTTGTTATTAAATTGTATCAAAACTGTAATAAAATCCAAGAGGGATTGAATTAGTAATCAAAGAGATATAAATCAATCCTTAGCAAGACCTTGCAAAGAAGTCGGCGCTTAAATGTCTTGACCTGACTGTACAGAGAAAGCAAAACAAATTTTAGAGTCTTGAATAGAAGAGATTTGTTACTTGTATAACTTTCACATTCCATTTACATTGTAGGATTTGTGATTAATGTTCAAACTAAAATATGTAATAAATTAAATAAAAGAAAGTTAAACTAAAATAAAAAAATTAAAAACCATTCAAAATATGAACCTAAAGCGTTACATACCCATAAGTAAATCCAATTTAAATAGACATGTCAACCCAAAATACAATTCATTTGGAATCGTGATGCTCTTTATACCAGAGCAGGCTTAGCGACTGTGTTTATGGTCCAACAATCAAATAAGGATTTTTATTTGATGGTTTCTTTCCCTCAATAATTCCCAGCCCACTCCAGTATGCTCCATATGCCCTGACACCCATCACCCTTATTCCCAGCCCACTCCAGTATGCTCCATATGCCCTGACACCCATCACCCTTATTCCCAGCCCACTCCAGTATGCTCCATATGCCCTGACACCCATCACCCTTATTCCCAGCCCACTCCAGTATGCTCCATATGCCCTGACACCCATCACCCTTATTCCCAGCCCACTCCAGTATGCTCCATATGCCCTGACACCCATCACCCTTATTCCCAGCCCACTCCAGTATGCTCCATATGCCCTGACACCCATCACCCTTATTCCCAGCCCACTCCAGTATGCTCCATATGCCCTGACACCCATCACCCTTATTCCCAGCCCACTCCAGTATGCTCCATATGCCCTGACACCCATCACCCTTATTCCCAGCCCACTCCAGTATGCTCCATATGCCCTGACACCCATCACCCTTATTCCCAGCCCACTCCAGTATGCTCCATATGCCCTGACACCCATCACCCTTATTCCCAGCCCACTCCAGTATGCTCCATATGCCCTGACACCCATCACCCTTATTCCCAGCCCACTCCAGTATGCTCCATATGCCCTGACACCCATCACCCTTATTCCCAGCCCACTCCAGTATGCTCCATATGCCCTGACACCCATCACCCTTATTCCCAGCCCACTCCAGTATGCTCCATATGCCCTGACACCCATCACCCTTATTCCCAGCCCACTCCAGTATGCTCCATATGCCCTGACACCCATCACCCTTATTCCCAGCCCACTCCAGTATGCTCCATATGCCCTGACACCCATCACCCTTATTCCCAGCCCACTCCAGTATGCTCCATATGCCCTGACACCCATCACCCTTATTCCCAGCCCACTCCAGTATGCTCCATATGCCCTGACACCCATCACCCTTATTCCCAGCCCACTCCAGTATGCTCCATATGCCCTGACACCCATCACCCTTATTCCCAGCCCACTCCAGTATGCTCCATATGCCCTGACACCCATCACCCTTATTCCCAGCCCACTCCAGTATGCTCCATATGCCCTGACACCCATCACCCTTATTCCCAGCCCACTCCAGTATGCTCCATATGCCCTGACACCCATCACCCTTATTCCCAGCCCACTCCAGTATGCTCCATATGCCCTGACACCCATCACCCTTATTCCCAGCCCACTCCAGTATGCTCCATATGCCCTGACACCCATCACCCTTATTCCCAGCCCACTCCAGTATGCTCCATATGCCCTGACACCCATCACCCTTATTCCCAGCCCACTCCAGTATGCTCCATATGCCCTGACACCCATCACCCTTATTCCCAGCCCACTCCAGTATGCTCCATATGCCCTGACACCCATCACCCTTATACCCAGCCCACTCCAATATGCTAAATATGCCCTGACACCCATCACACTTATACCAAGCCCACTCCAGTATGCTCCATATGCCCTGACACCCATCACCCTTATTCCCAGCCCACTCCAGTATGCTCCATATGCCCTGACACCCATCACCCTTATTCCAAGCACACTCCAGTATGCTCCATATGCCCTGACACCCATCACCCTTATTCTGAGCCCACTCCAATATGTTCCATACGTCCTGATACCCCTCACCCTTATTCCCAGCTACTCCAAACCCCATGATTCCTCTCTCCACATACCAGGGCGACCTTGGTCGCCTGCCCCTATACACTTTCTTGCTGGGGACCTTTTATTGATCTTTGTCCAAAGTTGCCACCAACTTTGGACTATTATATTGTTTGTAAAATAGCATGGTGAGCACGGAGTATCTATTTATGCATTATACTGGATTGTTGGATATATATATATTAGCAGAAGTGCCCGGCATTGTCTGGGTTTAAATCTTCAAGGTATTAATTCAATTAGATGGATTGGATGCCTTATAGAAGATTCTACAGAGTTCTATTCATTTCCAACGGAGTTCTGTTCCGAACCCTAATTCCACAAACCCTAATTCAAACCGTATTTCCGAACCCTAATTTTGAACCCTGTTTCCAAACCCAAACCCTAATTAGAACCCTAATTCCGAACCCAGACCCTAATGAATGTCAGTCAATAGGAAAACGTGCATGCGTATACACTCGGAGCGAAAATGACGCGGCGGCGTCAGGTTTGCCTTTCCGGTGGGCGCAGGGTGGCCGAAAGGTTGGACCCTCATTGTTTACTATGGTAAGGGCTGAAATGCATGGAAGTCAATGGGTAAAACACACCTTTGGGGGAGGGGCAAAAGCGAGGCAGCGAGCCCTTCGGCCGGCCCTGTCCCGGAGCTCAGGTAATGCAGGGGCATCACGGTCGCCTCCTAGGGGTGGCACTGGGGAGCGGAAAAGTTCCCCTGCCATTCTTTCCTAATGGGCCATGCTTTCCTATGAGACCTATTGATTCCTATGAGAGCCACTGATTCCTATGGGAGCATATCACCCCCTTCCCACCCCCACCCCTAGGGGTGCTAGGGGTGTCTTACCCCCATAGTTTTTTTTCAGATTGTAAGTCATATGTGTACCAAGTTTGGCGGAAATTGCTTCAGGCATTCCAGAGTCATGCTGGAACATACATACACACATAAACACATCCATTTTTATAGATATATATATTACAATTTTATGTATATTAATACAGTTGCTCATACATAATAATAACGGATTTGTCACTGACAGCGACAAGATGGTCAGCTTGTGCGGATGCTACAAAAGCATTAAGGAAAGGTTACAAATATGTTGGTAAAGCCCTTAATGAATTGATGATTGATTGATTGATTCCAACACAACCTATGAATGCTTGAAGAGAAGCAAAAGCTCTGGAAGAGAAACTTCATGCGTTTGGAACTGTCTTTCTGATTGTTGTATGGGGAAATGTTCTTGAAAGGTTGGATGCAACAAGTAAGACCTTGCAATAAAACAAATATTAGCATTGATAAAGTAGTGAATCTCTACAGTTCACTTGCAAATTATGTCCAAAAAATTAGATCTTTTGTTTTAATACCTTTGAGAATAAAGCAAAATAATTGGAAGGGAAGCGCTGAAAAAAACTGAAGTGTTTCCATGAGTTAGACATTGAATTTCAGCATGAGACAAACTCATTTTTTACACATAATATATAATAATAGATCGTCTTCTTGTAGAGCTTAATAAACTAAACAAATCCTATAAATCTTAAAGCATCTACAATACCTATAAATGAGCTGCACAGTTTGGCAGATATTCAGCAAAACCATTATTTATTTATTAACAGGGTCTAATATAGCGCTATCAGATTATGTATCGCTTTCAGAGTATATTTCACATTCACATCAGTCCCTGCCCCATTGTAGCTACATACTAAGGTACTTAACACATACATAAACACACACACACACACACACACACACTAGGGTTAATTTATTTTGCAGCCTATTAACCTACCAGCATGTTTTTGGAGTGTGGCAGAAACCCAAGCAGACATGGGGAGAACATAAAACTCCACACAGATAATGCCTAGTCCTGAAATCAAACTCATGACCTCAGCGCTGTGAGACACAAGTGCTCCTCATTGAGACACCATCCAGTTGATCTTAAAGACAATTCTACAGAAGAATTTATCCAAGTTTTTTCAATGTTACTTAAGGAGGATAACCCACAATGAGGCAGTATATAATTGACCTTAATCTCCTGGACACATTTCCCTATACAGAAACAATGCTATGTTTTTTTTTCTTTGTACGCCTATTGCCAATGCCAAAATAGTCTATCAGCACTATCTTTGCTAGCTGTGGAATCAGGCCTTGTTAAACAACTGGATTTCAATGACTTAGTGGATGCTTTTGCAAAAAAAAAACAAATAAAACACACACAAAATATCACAGCAGCCATTGCTTTTTTTGTCATAGAACACACCGGAATGGAGTTCCGACACATTTTTTCAATGGATTTTTTAAGTTTTAAAAGGTGCATGCGGGCTGCTTGTGTTTCGAGTCCGATGTATGCGTACTTTGTCTGTGCTGGTTGTGATGGCACTGCTTGGCTTGTGGTGCTGCTTAGCTTGTGATTGGTCGCGCGTGAGATGATGTGAGTCCCGGCACCTTTTTTCTTACAAAAAAAGCACTGACAGCAGCAATAGTTCAAAAGTTAAAGGGATAATAGTTTTTTGGGAATTTTTTTTTTTTTTATAATGTTTGCACTGTGTTTAATTGCAATCGATAAAAGTTTTTGGTAACATTATTTGCACTTTGTCTATCAGATGCTAAGCTATTAATTTGTCTAAGAATGTTTGCACTGTTATGTCAAGTGTTAACTGTTACAAAAAGTTTATGTCATAATATTTGCACTTTGTTATTTAAACCTAAGAGCATTTTTTGTGCAATGTTATTTGCACGGTTTTAAGTAAGGAGTTAAAAATTTTATATATTCTTTTGTGTTAGGTGTGAAAAATTAATATACATTGTTTTAGTGGAAATTTAGAAGTGGGGGTATGGAAATCCTTTTGTTTGTCGAGCCAGCCATATTGCCTCCTCTTCATTTGTGCCAGTCACCCTTGTTGTCCTCACCTTCTGTTTGTCCAAACAGTCTTATTGCCCCCTCATTGTGTCCAGTCAGTCTTATAGCCCATTCTTTATGTGTTTCCAACCAGCTTTATTGCCCCTTCCTTCTGTGTCCAGTCAGACTTATTGCCTCTCCTTTTGTGTGCACAGCCAGCCTTATTGCCCCCTCTTTATTTGTGTCAAGTCAGCATTATGGTCCCCTCCTTGTTTGTCCAAACAGTCTTATTGCCCCTTCTCTATGTTCAGCCAGTCTTATAGCCCCTCTTCATGAGGGACCACCCAGCCTTACTGCCCCTACTCCTGTGTCCAGTCAGTCACATTTCCCCCCTCTTTATTTGTATCCAATCAGCCTTATTGTCCCCTCCTTCTGTTTGTCCATCCAACCTTATTACCCCTCCTTTTGTGTGTCCAGCAAGCCTAATTGCACCTTCCTTCTGTGTTTCAAACCAGCCTTATTGCCCCTTCTTTCTGTGTCCAGTCAGCCCTATTGCCCCTCCTTTTTTGTGCCCAGCCAGCCTTATTGCCCCCTCTTTATTTGTGTCTAGTCAGCGTTATTATCCCCTCCTTGTTTGTCCAAACAGTCTTATTGCCTCCTC
The DNA here is from genome assembly GCA_011038615.1 of Limnodynastes dumerilii. NCBI lineage: Eukaryota > Metazoa > Chordata > Amphibia > Anura > Limnodynastidae > Limnodynastes > Limnodynastes dumerilii. The sequence continues at coordinate 242,645 of WWET01001062.1, forward strand.
TCTATGTTCAGCCAGTCTTCTAGCCCCTCTTTATGAGTAACTACCCAGCCTTATTGTCCTTTCTGTATCCAGCCAGCCTTATTGCCCCAACTTTATGTGCAGTGAGCCTTATTGTCTCCGCCTTCAGTTTGCCCAGCCTTATTGCCCATTCGGTGTCCAGACAGCTTTATTACCCCCCACTTTATTTGTGTGCAGTCAGCCTTATTGCCCCTCCTTCAGTTTACCCAGTCTTATTGCCCCCTCTTTGTGCCCAGCCAGTCTTATAGCCCCCTCTGTGTGCCCAGACAGTCTTATAGCCCCCTCTTTATGAGTGTCCACTCATCCAGCCAGCCTTATTGTTCTCCACTTTATCTGTGTCCACCCAGCTTTATTGCCCCTCCTTCTGTCTACAGCCAGAATTATTTCCTCTCTATATGTGTCCATCCTTATTGCCCCTTTCATGTCAAGCTTCCCACTCCCCCATTCCAAATTACCAAACTACTATCTAAAAAAAACCAGTAAAATAAACTTACCTTTCCTGTGTCTTCCAGCTCTCTCCTCCGCGGCGCGCGCTCTGCAGTCTAATGACGCTTGTGTTCTCTGTTCTGATCAGAGCTGTAGCTGTGCACAGCACAGCCCGCTCTGTCAGTGGCCCCCGGCAGGAGCGGGACAGCAGAAGTGAGCAGGTATGCCATACAGCGGTATGGCATACCATCACTTCCGTGAGCCTGCAGAGTGAAAATACAGCCGCTCACAGAATCTTAAAATTCTGTGAGCAGCTGTATTCTTACTCAGAGCCGGCTCACAGAAGTGGCGATATACCATACCGCCGTATACTGGCCCACTTCGAGCACTGCATTGTTTTGTATTATATTGTTTGCATTTTCAGTGATTGGGTGTTCAGAGTTAATATAAATTATTTGGTGCTTCAAAGCTTGTCTGCAGTGTTAAAAGTTTATATATATTGTTACATTGTTTGCATTTTGATATAAGGCATTTAAAGCTAAGAAAAATTTAGTATACTGTTATTTTCTCTTGTATACAAGAAGTTAATATTTTTTGTATAACATTATTTGCACTATCTTTTGTATTTTGTTTGAAAAGTTAATATACATTGTCTTGAAGCATTGTTTGTATTTTCACTGATATCACGTGTTAAAAGTTAATATAAATTAACTTGTTTTACACTGTTGGCACTTTATATGATATCAGGCGTTTAAATAAATAATTGTTATATGTGCTTTGTTTTTGTTCTTTTTAATACATTTTAAAGCTGTGAAAAGTTAGATATGTGTCAGTGTTGAATATAAGGAGGAAAAATTACAAAAGTAAGGGAGGTGTATAAGGTAAGCACCAAAAATATTGTGCTATGGATTCATTGGGGGGTAAGCCCTCCAAACCGGTCAATTGCCTAGGACCCATGATATATTAATCCAGCTCTATCTCTTCAAAGTCAAATGGATGTTGCTGATAAGTTTTTACAAAAGGAAAACATTAAACAGAACCCATCACTGTGGGACAGTACTATGAAAGATTGAATACTACTTCATGTTTTTCCCTGGGCAGACTGAATGTAGGCTCACCTGTGTTTGCCTCTCCTGCAAGTTTTTTTGTAGGTGGCAATGTTGCTTAATGAAAAAGAATGGGCACTGCCTGTATGTTACTTTGAGAAAACATACTATATGCCAATCTTTCCATGCATTAGATGCCAAGGTACCACTAGGTACCAAAAATTCTCTGATAAATATGTGTACTGTAACCTGGTGACTTTGTACTGTGCATGATCAGAACAAATGTGCACACAATTACAGCACTTCAGACCAAAACACAACTCACTGCAATAAGCTCTTGTGTTCAAAGGGGAGTTTTATAGGAGGAAAGGGTGGGTGGATATAATTAATATACATTAAGACTATGTGGTAGATCCAGAACTACGTTTGCAATACATTTACACGTGTAGCGTATTTACGCGTGCGTACCTTCTGTACACTCCCCTTGTCACACCCCTTGCATGTACGTATTTTGTCCAAGATACGCTTTCCAAACCCTACCTTAACTTTTGGCAACATAACCGATGTGATCCGCACACGTACGTATGGGCAACACGTATTTATGCAGCTCCCAAACTGTACACTTTAAATACAAACCCCCGCCTACATAACGTATTTCAGACGTATTTTTGTGACACGTAAAATTGGCACGCCCACACGTAAGTATTTACGTGACACATACGTGAATGACCCATACGTTCACATTTACGCTACGTTACAGTGCGTATTTTCTATAGTGCGCATGCGCAGTACTTACTAAAAGGCGATTTTACGTCTCCGCCACGCTTAAATTCGCTCACAAGCGTTGATCTGGATCTGGGCCTATGTTCATAATATCACAATATTGTTTTCACCTGCATTGGTTAAAGACTGCAGCAGCTAAACCAAGCAACGAAGCAGCAGAACTAACACCAGGCAGTGTTAAAGAATACAGCACAAATACTAAATATATTTTAAAAGCAAATTAAATGCATTGAAACAGCCACATAATAGCCAGATCTACACACACACTTACAATATACACATTACACACTAAATGAATAAAAAAAAAACATGGGTAGCCAACCCCAGGGAAGGAAGCAGGATTCACAAATTAACTAATAGGTTTTCCCAGTTCTATTGAGCTGCAAATGTTAATACTGAGTTATGTGGACAGAACTTTTTAGAACATTTGCAGCTCAATAGATCTGGGAATACACCTTGATTGATTTGTGAATCCTGTTTACTTCTCCAGGTCGGCCACCCATGGGCGAGACTGTGTTCTAAGACAACATGCAAATTATAATTGAAATGATTTCCTAAAACAAGTTTGGGTAACAACAGGACTGATATGCAAACTCCAAAAGCACTTGAAGAGGACCAAAAACATAAACCTTGGAAGCAGGTGATCCATTACATTCACTTCGACCTTAGGAAACGCCATCATTATTGTCAACATGTGTATATTTTTTATTACATACCTACTTTATTATTATTAATTTAGAAGCACTTTGTCATATAGCTAACTTTTTATGCATAAAAAAAGAAAGTATATAAATATGGAAAAAGAAGGGGTTAAGTGACAAGAGCTCCAGGCATTAGGAGAGGTTTACACATAAAAGGAAAAATCGCTTGGCACAACAACCTAATAATCAGAATAGAAGCTGATTATGCATCATTGGAAGTGTATTTTTACAGTATATATTCTTATATTAAAAAAAAGTTTCATTTTCTATTTTTGAATTACCTTTACTTCTAAATGAATCCCATTACAGCTAATGCCTGATAACATTTGACTTAAGTTGAGTAGAATGTTTTGTAAGGGAACTTCAAAGTACGGTATGAACTTTGTAGTGGTTTGCAGCAGAATGACACAACTTAAATAATTTCACAGGCATTAGGAGAGGTTAACACATAAAAGGAAAAATCGCTTGGCACAACAACCTAATAATAAAAGAATAGAAACTGATTATGCATCATTGGAAGTGTATTTTTACAGTATATTTTCTTATATTAAAAAAAGTTTCATTTTCTATTTTTGAATTACCTTTACTTCTAAATGAATCCCATTACAGCTAATGCCTGATAACATTTGACTTAAGTTGAGTAGAATGTTTTGTAAGGGAACTTCAAAGTACGGTATGAACTTTGTAGTGGTTTGCAGCAGAATGACACAACTTAAATAATTTCATTATTAAATACTAGGCAGCACTGCTGAGAAACAAGGAAGAGATGCAAGAGAGACTAAACATTTGATCATCTGAGAATATAACTGAAACTCTGAAGCCTGGAAGAACACTCTTAAATAAAAGCACATAGACAAAAGGAGACAACAACATGATGAGAAACAGACATTTACCAATGGGTTGTTCAGTAGCACACAAACATAAAAACCTTACAGTCTGTTTTGCTAATTATCCTGGATAGGTTTAATCACAGCATAATTAACCTGATTAGGTTATATACATAATACTCCACAATCATCATTTTCTTTATTACATAGATTACATTACTTATTTATTTTTGCACCTGTACTTTACCACCAATACAAATCATAATATTTCAGCTCTCTCCCTCCTTCCTAATACTTAGTAAAGTTAGCATTAGTGTTATTAGTGATTTCTCCAGTGTTGTCCCCATCATTCTTCATGGGGAAAGCAATGTAAAGTTTTGTAATGACTCCTGCTGCTCTGAGAGCTCTATGCTCAGTGCCAGTGGAGATTCGAAGCCAGCCCCCACTGTATACTGACTCCTGAGCAAGTGAAGGAAGGCTATACCTGTCTCTTGTATAGGCTTATTATACCAGGACTCGATTTCTGCACCACATAAAATGGGGATGACTCGGAAATCTGGATAGGGCATAAGAGCCTCAACATGCCCTTACTGTATCATTTTAAATAGATCCACCCCTCCCTCTTAACATATGTAATGTGAGCATCCTGCCAAACTGTCAGAAGTTTGGATCCTGAGGACCAGACATGTTCTGGGAGAACACTGCATGTGCATGCATGGCCACAAAATGCAGATGTTTTCCACTCACATACAGTGCAAAACATTCTCTTTACTTAAGTTTTGATTAAAATTTTGGCCTGGGGGTACGCCCACAGCAGCGGCCCATAAGCTAACTGTTAGGAATCAGAACACCAGGGTGCAGAGTCTAACCAGAGCCTGGTGTTCACTGGAGCCCCTAATGGTGGGGACAGGCTAGGCTGCAGAACTCTGGCAGGTCATGGCCATCGATGGCTGAACCTTTGAGTTTGGGTAACAACACTTAAAAATGCAAGGAAGCAAAATATGCCAAAATGACAAAGCACAACACCCAAACAACAGTGAAACCAACAGGAGGTGAACACACACAAACAATGGGCTAGGAGGCATGGCACCAAGATGGCGGCATCTGCGGGAGTTGGGGAAGGAGATGTTATTGCATAGTACGTCTTGGCTGTTGCCTAGCAGCCAGGACATACTATGCAATAACAGCCTCCGGACCCGCCGGAGATGACAGGGAAGCCAGAGGGACTGAGGCACCAGAGGTAAGCATTAGTTTTATTGGTGGTTTAGTGTATAGGAGGCCATATTGTAACACTTCAGACATCCAATTATGCCCATTTTATGTGTGTCCAGCCTCCACACCTGCCCCTTGTATGTGTGTCCATCTTAACTTCTGTCCCTTGTATATATTTGCCCATGTGTCCAGACATTCAATTCTGCCCCTTGTATATGTGCACAGCCATTTACTTCTGCCCCTTGTATGTGTGTCCAGCTTACACTTCTGCCCCTTGTATATGTATCCAACCTCCAATTCTGCCTCTTTTACATGTGCCCAGCCATTCATTTCTTCCCCTTTATGTGCCTAGTCTTCCATTTCTGCCTTTGGATATGTGTCCATCCATCCACTTCTGCCCCTTGTATATGTGTTCAGCCACCACTTCTTCTCCTTATATATGTGTCCAGCCACCATTGCTGACACCTGTATATGTGTCCAGGCACCACTTCTAAGATGGCTAGTATAACCCCTTGGCAATATTATCTAAAGCTACTTTAATGTGGAAAATTTCCAAATTCCCCAAAAACCCAAAAACAAAGTATATACAATGACATAAAAAGTTTTTGTGTTTGCAGTCTATACGTGAGCCCAGTAGGACCAAGCATGTTTCCATAAATGATGCGGCTGTAAAGTCTAAGTCTGTGTAATATATATGCACCGCAGAATGTTTGGCCTCACTAGACCACCAGGAACTGCAGCCCAAAAGGCAGTGCATTGCAGAGGTTTACATACTCACCTGCCTCCCAGCCTGGCCCACCACTGGTCAAAAGTGATATTTAGTGGCCATGTTTCTTGATAATATATCTTACTATCCCTTTTATTCAATATATAGCAAAATGAAAAATGTCTTTATTTAAAAAATATTTTGCAGGTGTAATTGATACAGACAGTAACTTAAAGGGTAAAACATGAAAATAAAACTTTAACTCATCTATCAAACATCAAGCAAATGGCACTGCAAGCAGGATTAAGGTGTTGAAATAATCTCAAGGTCACACAGTGTAAGAGAGTGACATCTTCCTTCTGTTACTTTTATGTGGAGGTATATCAATATTATTCAGACACATGTTTCACTAACACTAAGGGCCCTGGAGGAGGTATTCATTGATTTCATAATAGAATCCAAGACTGAATAGAATTTCAGATTAAATTGACAAGCTAGTCCTAGGAGAATTTCAACCACATCCATGTTACAGTATTCTGACAAATGTCAAACGCTAAAATGTGATAATTATTTAACTATGTATAGTAGCTCTGAGAGCCATAACAAGAAATGTGCCCCCGACTCTGAATTCCAAACCAATTTGCCATTAAATATTAACTTACTGGTGCCCTCTTGGCGGCCGTCTCTATCGCACCCCCTTTTCCCTGTTCTTGTGTGATTTTAACACTAGGGTGGTGGATAATTTTAGGGCATGATGCAGTGGTGTCACAGAGGGGTGTGAGTCTCCGCTGAGAATTCACCTCTTTGGTGAATTATTATGTAAACATTAAATTAAAACAGTTTAGGCAATGCAGCCTCACAGTACACTGCACTGCTACATTGCTTAAAGTAACAAGCAGCAGCAGAGGAATTCGAGCACTGTATAGAGACATTGCCTAGTTGGCTCAGGGCTCAGCCAGACAGGCACTGTCAGTGCTGGGGAGCACAGCTCTACTGCAGAATCTCAAGGTCATATCAGTGTCCATAAATGATCAGATAGCTGCAGAGGAGAGAAAAACAACAACAAGAAACATATAGGGACTGGGAGGCCAGCAGAGCCAAGGTAAGTGAACTGAAACAAGCAGGAAAAATCCAAAGAGAGAAGATGCAATGATGGCTGGGACATACAAGGAAGGCCTCAATGACGGCTAGAGACATATAAGGAAGGTGATAGGATGGCTGGGACATACAAGCGGGCTGCAATGATGGCTGGGGTGAATTTTCAATTCACCACTTTAAACTACATAAATGTAAATACATTTAGGCATATGATATTGTAGTTTAATGGTGTAATTTAAATTTTTCTACTTTCTTGTCATTTCTATTACCATTACATTGAATAATTGAAATGACTAAGGTGTTGCAAGGAAGGATGTCTATGAAGGTGATACAATAAGTTACCACATCAAATGATACCAACCCTAGTGATGCCACTAATAAGTAAGTTCTTGCACAGGTTGTTAATTTGGATGGTACAAAAAGGAATAAGAAAACTGTGTTGGGTGGTGTACTGTATGTTTGTGTGAAAACCAGTCAGAAGTAGACTGCAGCAGAAGCAGTGCATTTCTAAAGAGTAACACCTCAGTGTCAGTGTTTTACTGTACCCTTTGCTACTCCCCTGTGCCTCATGGGGCATGCATGCACTGTCAGTGTCTTTTACTGTTCTCAAATCCTAGATATGTTTTAAGTAAAGGACACTGACAGTTTGAAGTGATCTCTTTGTTCTTATCACAAGCACTAAAGAACTGATGGTGTACAGTATCGGATAAATGCGGCTGTAGTGCACACAGCAGTGCTTGCCAGTGAAGAGAGTAGATTGCCTGGGCCTGCTTGACAAGGATTATTTCACAGCAGCTTCCAGTAGGAGCATAACGCCGGACAGACATTACTACTATCTAGAGATGAAAAGGTTTGCATCTACCATCCAATTTTGGTACCACTGTCTAGACTATACTTACATTGTGTGGCTTTCTCATTTGGCACAAGTTTGCTTTCAGCCAGCAAGGTCAGACCTGGATTATAAACAGAAGAATACCTTTCAATAACTGCATGAATAATTATTTCCTTCTTTTTAAGACTTTACTGATAAATAACTGAAGGTGTTGTTTTTCATGAAAGACTTGGGGCTCTATTTACTTACCTTCCTCGTTCCCTGTGAATGAAGCTGCATCAGGCTCGCTTATCATCGCAGTGAGCCTGGCAGCTTCGTTGACAGTATTTACAAATACTCACCCCTCCTGCGAAGTCCAGCGATGAGCTGCCGGATTCGCACAGTACTTCACATTAATGCGATGTATGAATGATGTACTGCACACGCACAGTAGCTCTCAATCGGGACTTCAGTGCCGACATGAGAAATACTGCACATGCGCACTGCTTCTCTTTAGGCACTTTGAAATTTTGCTAAGTACTAACATGAGAAACACTGCACATGTGCAGTGTCTTCATGCCGGACAGCTACAGCCCAATGGGTTGCCCAGACAGGCGAGTTTAAATATTTATTTATATTTTCTATGTTTTTATGTTTTTTATTGATTTATTGATTTATTTTTTTTGTCTGACGCCGGGAGCGGAGTGTAAAACTCCGCTCCAGCATTTTGTAAATATGATAAACTTCTTTTTAATGCGATAGGGCCAGTTTTGAAGTGAAAACTGTCTCTATCGCATTAAATGATCTTTGTAAATAGAGCCCTTGATCATTACTGATATAACTGGTTGATGTTTTTCACCTATATCTATGTTCATGATTTTGCAATATAAGTGTTGTATCAGTGATGCAATTCCTAATGTCTAATGCTGTGCGGAAAATAAAGGTATTCGATTTATATGTCCCAATGATAAAGAAAAGTCACAAGATATAGTATATCTTTTAGATTAAAGTTCTTTTAATTGTTGTTTTGATTCTTTATGAATGGCTTAGAGCAGGAATATGAGAGGGGTACAGAAGAGAATAAAACAGAGCACAAGA
>WWET01001062.1:251404-270764 GCA_011038615.1 Limnodynastes dumerilii
AGGGTAGAGCGGCGTTACAGAAGAGAATAAAACAGAGCACAAGCCATAGTATTTTATTGTTTATTTGTATATATTTTCTTCAAGATTGGCTCTCTTGGTGTAGCTGCTTTGTTTTGTCACTCTCTTAATCACACTTGGAATAATAATTATTTGGATACTAATAATTTTTTATATTGTTGTTTATTCATTTCTGTGGCACCGTTTTGTGAATTTTTTGTTCGATTTTTTTTTACTCACAAGTCTTTACTTCCACGATGGCGTTATATTGGGTTCTTTGTACAGGTCCTAATCTGTAGTCCTCGTTCCGTTGTGCAGAATTCTGTTGGAGAGTGCTGGTTGTTCCCAGAGAGTCCCCTATTGCTACCAGTGTTCCAACAAAGCAAATGGTTTCGTTGGCCATCTAGGTGTGCTGTGGATGTCTGATGGGTGGTTACACTGTCCTCCTTACTGTACAGAAGCTGTGGACCGAAGGCGCGTTCTTCTGCTGCTGCTGGATCGCTGTCGCTAGGTCTCACAGCTGCTGCTTAGTTTACCTCTCCTCGTTTGTTGGAAGCTGAAGGTTCATGCTGTAGTTGGTTTGTTAGCACAGAGCTGGTGTCTTTGATTTTGCCTGACAGTGTATCCACCCAGACATCCACAGCACACCTAGATGGCCAATAAAACCATCTGCTTTGTTAGAATGCCGGTGGCAATGGGGAGCCTTTTGGGAACAACAAGCACCCTCCAACATAATTCTGCACATCAGGACAAGGACTCTTCACTACATTATTTGGTTTCTGCTCTGTTTTTGTCTCCTCTGTAACTCCTCTCTACCCTCTCATATTCACACCTGAGTTTCCAAATTGTCTCCCGCAAAACAAAAGCATCACACCCACTGCAATGCACAAGAGCAGACATCATAGGTTTTTTTGATGTATAGAAATAAATTAAGCAGCAAACTTTGCTTTACCAACAAAGCACACAACTACTTTGAAAAGGGCCCAAATCCTGCACAAATCCAGTTTGAACTCCAATATGCTTTGAAAACCAATGCTTAGAAATCCAGGCTATGAAATTCAGGCAGGTTAGACCTTGTATGAGCAGCTCATTCCACCACACGCAGGTGTATTAAGTGAGCGCTGGAACATATTCATGACAAATGTTCACATTGACAAATGTTTGCATATTTGTCAAAAATGTTTTGATTTATACATAAAATTTTGAGCTTTTAGTTATTAAATGAAACTGTATTTTAACCCGAGAAGTGCCCTGTAATTGACAATTCTTTGACTTTCAATGCATAAGTAAGTTGTGCACTGCAAGCCGACAACTAGCTTACACATGTGGTTTGCATAAGTTATCTGTTGGTATTAGCTCTAGATCCTTTCCCATTAATTCCCAATATTAAAGGCCTAAAGTGGAAGTTTAGGACTGGCCACCCACTGGGAAGAGGACACATGATATATTATAATTGCAGGTAAATCTAAACTAAACCATTGTTGCTTGGCATTAGCTTAATGTCTCATCACCATATGCCTAAAAAACTAAACCTAATAACCTTTACCTACAAAACTATAATTTGTTCTTAATCTGTTATTATATGAAAGCTGCTTTCAAATAGGTTGTTGTGGGTTTTAACTAAAATAAATTTCAATCTGGAAAGGCTCTGGAGATAAGACGGCAGCAGATAATAAGCAAATTATGTATAGAGGGCACAGACAGCTACTCTTTTAAAACATTTTTTACATTTAAAATTGTTCATTGTATTTGCATTTCATATGTGTACTATTAATCTTTTTATCTCTTTCTATTTAATACTTTTATGAGGGGAATAAAGAAAAAAAGATAAAAAGAACAATATATGATAAGTATCCTTTACATATTGCAATTTACATTAATTATATACAATTTAAGGAATATGTTGCACATCAAACAGATAAGGGCAGGTACAACAAAAAGCAGCTACATAGAGATGGCATGTAAAGCTCATTTAAAAAGCAGGATAATAGTGATTTGTTGCTATAACATCAGAGCTCATTGCAGTGATGAGTAATGCAAGGTCCCAAAAAAAAATAGAGAACAGGACATGATTGTACTTGTAATCACCAAAAAACACCTGGATAAAAAAAATGATTGGGTAGATTTACAAGAGATTCTGATAAGAAAAGAAGGGGTGTTTCCCATAATAGCCTGCTAGATTTTAGCTCTCATCTAGTGTTGCTAGGCACAGGAAGGGACTTGATGACGCAATTTGCGGCATCAAGCCCCGTCGCGACCCCTATTTCAAATAAAAACGGGGCAGTATGAGCCAGGGGGCGGAGCCTAATGACATGATTTGCATAAACCGCGTCATTAAGCCCAACCGCAGCATGCGTCACTAGCTTTTCTCCGGGATCTCCCGGAGGGAAGCTGCCAAAAGTCGGCAACCATGGTCTTTATCTTAATTAAAAGTACTATAACATTACTAATTACATGCAGTCGTTTGGATGGTTAGAAAGCCACCCACACACTGCACATTACTGATCTAGTACATTCCTTAATAAATATAGAATTTTATTGGTTGCTGTGGACAAACCCCATTTTTCTTTTTAGAAGACTTATACAGTGAATAAAAATGCAAAATGTAACAGCAAGCATCAGAATTTTCTCTTTGATAATGAGTTTACATTATGGTTATTTGTTCTGCGTGTAACATATATTGTGATGGTCACAGGCTACAACTGAAAAGGGACAAAAATATGATATAAATACTAGTTTAAGATAAAGAAGAGTCCCAACAAAGTCACAAACAGCACTTCTCAAATGTATGGAAATCAATGTTTATTTACATGTGTTTGTGGTGTGTGAGGGAGGAAAGAAGTAAAAAACAAACATGTCAGCAGATAATGATAAGCTAAGAAGTGCAACATGCCAGGGTGGAGACTGTTAGACAGTGCGGCTGATCCAGAGTTTGGGAGTAAGGGTAGCACTGGTGTAAGTGTACAGCTTGGCTAAAGCATTCTGCAATGCAAGGGGAGCTAATTAAATGTATTTCTTTTGCATATAGGTAAAACACTTTACTTTTGCACATAAAACTCACATACTGCATAGCTTTATGCAGTGGCGTAGGAACGAAAATTTTCTGGGGGGGGGGGGGGGGTGCAAAAGGCCAAGGACTACCGTAGGGCCTGGAGCCCCCTTTTCTCATTTTTTTTTTGCATGTCATTTTTAACAGTTGTGACATTGGAGTAGATCCAGAGCTACGTTTTCATTACGTTTCCTAGCGTAGCGTATTTACTATGCCCTCCCCTTGGCACTCCCCTCGGCCGTACATAGTTTAGCCTTGTTACGCTTTCCAAACCCTACCTTAATTTTTCCAAGCGTAATTGCTGATGGCTGTAATGATGCACATACTTACGCGCCTAAGCACGCCCATACTGTACGATTTAAATGACTCACACCGCCTCCAGGTGTTGTATGGCTGGCATGCCCCTTCGTTCGTAGTTACACTGTTGATAGAAGTCTGGTACATATGTTCAGGGTTACGTGATGTAACATCTGCTGCGCGCATGCGCAGTACATGTAAAATAGCGTTTTTACGTCTCCGTCTAGTGTAAATACGCTCGCGGACGTTGTTCTGGAGCTGGGACATTGACAGTAGATATGCAAAGACTCTTATGTTAATTTTCGTCAGTGTTTCTTGGGATTGCCAACCCCAGCTTAATTGTTTATTTTACTATAAAAATGTATTTATATATTATAGTATGTGCTATTTATTTAAATGACTATATCTCATGTTTGTTACTGGACGCACCGCATGAAATTCAGGGTAAAAAAGTAAAGTGAGTAGTTTTTCATCAATACAAGTTGTTTATTTAATGTTTATTAACGGAACACTTTGCCTTTGTTTAATAAACCAATTAATCAATTAATTTGGTAGTTATAACAATCTTCAGAAAGTAGCATGAAGGATCTACTGCTACACTGGAGGGGAGTGGAGTCATGTTACATGAACCTGCTCTGGGAGCCATTACTCTACGCCGTCTACGCCGTTCGGCATACTCACCCATTCAGTTTCGGAAAGAAGAGATCACTCCACAGCACCTCCGCTTCCGCTCTCCAGTCCGAGGGGACAGGTGAGTCAACTCTTTCTGCGGGGTTAGGGTAAGGCTGTAGGGGAGGGAGAGTTAGGGTCAGACTGCAGGGGAGGGAGGGTTAGGGTCAGGCTGCAAGTAAGGGAGGGTTAGGGTCAGGCTGCCAGGAAGGAGGGTTAGGGTTAGGGTAGTAAGAGGAGAGGGTTAGGGGAAGTAGTGGGGGACTTTTTTTTTTACACTTTTCGGAGTACCAAAAGCTCAGTGCTCCATGGATCAATTGCAATGCCCCTCGAGACATATGCAATCGAAATTCCAGCCAAATTGGCCATTTGGACCGGAGCCCCACACCCAAAGAAAAAAGCGTTTGCAAGAACAAACATGAAGACACCTTTATTTTTGGTAAACAGAAGTGACAACAGTTCAAATAAAGCTATTACCACTTCATTCCCAATTTCGCTTCATTCATCCTCATTCACCTGTGCAGAAGTTCATGGGGGGAAAAACAGTCCTTGCCCCCAACAAAAATCATAGGGGAGCAACTGCCCCCTCTGCCCCCCAGTTCCTACTCCCCTGGCTTTATGTATAATCTATAAATTAGAGTTGAGCTAACAAACATCACCTCTCAATTCTAATTCTGCTTTAGCAATTTACATTTTGCCTCCCCTTGCAGTTCAACATGGTATTGCTCAGGTCTACACTCTCCCCTAAATATTTAAGTGCAACTCTGAATCAGCTGCATTTCATACAAAATTCCAACTTGAAGGTAAAAGCAAGACTGACAACTGCAACAATAAAAATAATTGCAGTTCCAACAAAAAAGTTTAGACATAAATTAATCACATTTCTTAAAAGTCATAAAGTCAGAGAAATATGAAAACTCAATGAAAAATGCAACACAAATTACCTACAGTATAAGCGTTTAAACTCACAATTTATCCCAGAACAGACATTATTGCCTAATGCTTCAGATTTACAAAACTGCCAAACTCTACAACTTTATACCCAATATCTTGAATGACAAATAAGTTATACTTTAATGATCACTCTTTCATATAATCCTACTTGTCATTAAACATTTTTCAGCAATTTGTTTTATTTTCTGTGAAACAAGACAGAGGGGTGTTGTTTGGGGGGGGGGGGTTTGCATGCAAGTAGGATGTGGTCACTTCCTGGAGCATGCCTTCTACTCAGTCACACACAGTCCCCTCAATTTATTATGATGATACATACCGAACAAGTAACAAGACATAAAAGGACAAAAATAAATGAACACCCCTCCTAGCCTCTGCTGTAAACAGGCAAAGCTGGCAAGATCCAAACAGAGCCCTATAAATAGGATGGTTAGAGGGTATGCAGTAAAGAGGCAAAGTGGCACAAATGCACTGATATAATGCTCATATAATGGTCTGCTAACATTAAAAACTGAACAAAAACTGTAAAAACAAAGACATTGGGAAAAGGTTGGCTGTCGTCTCTGTTTCTCTAGCCTGTCACTTTGGTTCAGTTGGACTTAGACTTCTTCTATTATGCCAGCATTCCATATAGTGATCTTAAAATGTTTTGTTGTTGATATTCCTTTGCCTTTTACTAAGTATGGGGTAAATCCAGACCTAATTGCTTTTTACGATGGAATGCGTAGCGTATTTACGCTAGCGTAATTACTATGCACTCCCCTAGGTACTCCCCTTGGTCGTATGTACTTTGGCGGTTTTACGCTTCACAAACCCTACCTTAACTTTTCCTAGCGTATGTACTGACGTATGTATGAGATTTACGTACGTGACAGCCAAACCCAGCCCATACTGTCCAATTTAAATACCTCCAAAGTGTAATTACTTCATTCGTATTAACGCGATGATATGTACGTTAGGAATTACGTGGCGTAACATCTGCCATGTGTATGCGCAGTAAACACTAATGGGCGATTTTACGTAATTGGCTAGCGTACTTAGCTCAGGATCTGGCCCTATGTCTTTCCCGCTATGTATGAGAATGGGTTAATGATTCTCTCATTTCCATCTATTTACAAATGACTAACCCCATACAAATCAACCTTTTCTTCCCTAACCAAACTCTAGCCTATTAACTTAAGTAATAAGTTGAAATATCAGCGGAGTGATATTCTCAATTATGGCATCTCTTTTTATCAGGCTACTAAGAGGCACTAAGTAATATGGTTCATTTAAAAACCAAATAATTTTATTTCCCCCTTTTGAATAGATTTTCATATTTTATATATCCTTTGTGACTATCAAATTAGTTTTTTTTTTTAAATCCAAAGTTTTTTATTGAAATTTTTTAGTTTTTCAGCACTACAATATCATGAGTGAAACATTACAAATAACATAATGAATCATATCCAGGAATAAATTTGTAACATAATATAGCACCATATCTGCAGAGACATGTATATAAAAACAGCTTCAATAATCATAAAGACTACCTAGTACACACAAATACAATTCCATAAACATTAATAAATACATTTGCCTGTAGCAAGACTAAGAGATAATTGTAAGCGATATTTAATGGAAATGAATCCAACCTCCAATCTGTTTTTTTCATACCATTGGAGCTGCCAGTAGTAGGTTCCGGCACTCTTCCATGTATGACTAAGAGTACAGTGATGTAGGACTGTGGCCCAGTCTATTACAGTGTTTGTGTGGGATTTAATAATTGTTTTTCTGATTTATAAAACATAGGACCAGATTCAGAGATTGAAAATAAGGACCGGATCCAGACTTGATACTGTCAGGTCACTTACACAACGCCCTTCAGATGAAGCACAGCACATTTCCATGTAACTGAGTTCCTTACAAATTTTGCTATGCTAGGGTGACTATCGTCACCCTAATCCGCTGATCCACACAATTGATTTAAGGCAGGCTAATGGCAGCATAAGCAGCAGACAAGCAGCAGCAAGATAAATGATTTGTTTTAGATTTACCATGCTGTTGTTTGAATATACAGTATGCCTTATTAAACTGACAAAAAGAAAAGAAGCTGGCTTATCTTCTTTTTTTTTTTTTGGTTTGCTGTGAGCACATTGAGTACAGAAAACGGAGCAAAGCACACTAAGGATTATAACTAACAAATAGTATTACATATTTTTTGCTTCAAATACGATTACAAGAGTCCAACAACAAACTCCAACAACAAAAGAGAAAAGAATGTGTGTTTAAAAAAACACTTTTTTGACTTTTTTTGGTATTTGTGGATCCAGTTAACACACTTTACTCAGCAGCTTCATAAGGCGCTTAAGACAAACACCATTCTTTTTCCTTAAACATTAAAACCATGTTGGAGGTGGAAAAGTGTGTTCAAGATATAAAATTCAATAACTTTATTTCCAACTCTAGAATAAAAAAATAAAAAAAGAGACTGAGAATCCTTGCCCACGGTAAATTTTTAGGTTTCATTCATCTGTTTCAGACTGACAACACTTAATTTTCTTTGCACCTCAGATGACCTATAAAGACCAAGCCTCTGATACAGTTTTCATTTCAGCTCTGCTGTATCTATTTAGCTTCTGTCCCGATTCCCTAACTTTTCTATTTATTAACTTATTTTAATCTTCACTTTACTGTTTTCTCCCTTCTTCCTGGTTGTGGGTAGCCGCTGAGAACAGCCCTTTTTCGAAAGAGCTGTTCTATCCCAACTAGATCCAAACTGGCTGGGAAATCGATTGTGTTTGCCTTGAAGAGGCAAAGCAATCGATCCCCGGCAGAATAAAGATGCTGCGCTGAAAGGCGAGTATAAATCTATTTCCAACCCTTACCTTAATCATCCCCTTCCATTACCTTAATCCTATCCCTACCTTCCCGGCTGTCTGAACTTAACCCTCCATTTTTCGCAGCCTGACCCTAAGACTCCTTTCCCCACAGACTGACCCTAAGTCTCTCCTCAATACAGTCTAAAATGAATACTCCGCTACCAGCAGACTAACAACCACCCACCCCATGACTCTAACCCTAACCCTACTATTTTAAGGAAATCAGGACAGCAAAGGCACAAACTGAGGAAAAATTGGCCCACTTGGTACGAAAAGGGGACAAAAGCTATTTTAGGTATATAAATGAAAGGCGAAAAACAAGAGAATGGGAGTCTTGTTCAGGGTGAAAAGGCTATGGCAGATCATCTTAACAAGTATATCTGTTCAATATTCTCAAAAGAAAGAGAGGGGAATGGTTCACTTTTAAATGGGAATAATTAATACAATGAGAACAATTAATACTACTTTTACTAAGAAGCAGGTATTAAAAGAACTTTCAAAGCTGAAAGTGGACAAAGCAATTGGACCAGATGGGATAAATCCAAGGATACTAAAAGAGCTTAGAGGGATGGGATGATGGCAAAACCATTAACTGAATAATTTAATCAGTCACTAATAAATGGAGTGATATCAGAGGACTGGAAAATAGCAAATGTAATCCCTCTGCATAAACATGGAAATAGGGAAGAAATGGCAAACTAGCAACCAGTGAGTCTAACATCAGTAGTAGGGAAGGAAACATTGTTAAAGAAACAAATTGTTCAGTATCTTAAATCCAGTAATTTACAGGATCGCAAGCAGCATGGATTCACTGGGGGAATATCATGTCAAACAAATCTTATGGAATTTTTGGACTGGGTTAGTAAAGTATTAGATAAAGGGGGAGTTGTAGACATAGCTTATCTAGATTTTTAGTAAGGATTTTGACACTGTGCCACATCGCAGACTGTTAAATAAGCTGGAAACTTTGGGATTGGACATAAAGATAGTTGCATGGATATGATCTTGGTTACAGGATAGACAGGAGAGGGTTGTAGTAAATAGAATCCCTTCTGGGGATGGTAAGGTAACCAGTGGAGTACCCTAGGATTCTGCATTTGGACCAGTGCAATATTATATATCTTTAAAGGTGATATTGCCTGTGGTATCAAGGAGAAAATTTGAGATATGTCTATAAAATAACGAGACTGTGATTCCACCTAGTGGAAAAATGGTTTCATTCTTCACCAGGACAATGCACCAGCTCACACAGCACTTTCTGTAAAGCAGTTTTTGACCAACAATCACATTACTACACTTGAACATCCTCCATAGTCACCCAACTTAGCACCTTGTGACTTTCATCTTTTACCATAAGTTAAATCAGTGCTTAAAGGGACACATTTTAAGTTAGTTGATGCTGTAAAGAAAAAACTAAAAAGTGACCGACCCTGTGCCGAAAAATGAGTGTGCTGCTGCAAAAAATCCCAGAAAGATATTACCTTTCGAAAAAAAAACCTTGCACGAAAAGGAAACAAATAATAAAAAAAAGTGGGATACAATGAAGATACGCACACACTGTGCGGATGGTCTATGTTCATATGTTAAAATTATTCATGGTACAGTGTATCAAATACTAAAACAGAACATAATATTGCAGTCTGTACAAGATAACTTTCACCAAAGTGTTCAATCTTCTATCATATACAATGTTGCCACTAATAATTCTAAAAGAAGAGAAAAAATACTTAATGTCACCACTAGATGTCCCCCAAAATCCACTTATAGCGGGAATCTGGCAATCTTTTTAGAGTTCACTCATGTACGATGAAAGATGAGAATAAGAGGTTGTAAAACTTGTGTCCCTTGTTTACTTTCTTGTGTCTACTCCGCTTCCCATGAATTCCAATTTCATCATATGTGGAGAAAACAGAGGAATATAACACAAACTTTGTGCGGCCAGATCAAACAATGGAACACACACGAGTATAACATCTTCTAATTGCACTCACATTCTTCAGACTATGGGCTCTATTTACTAAGAATGCCTGAACGTAGCTCAGGCAAGTTCGAATTCGCTCTCTGAGAACTCCTGAGCTACGTTCAGGCTATTTACTAATACTCACCCTCTGCTGGCTGTCCCGCGCTGACATCTGAACTTTCTTCAGGCATCGCGGGCTTTCTTCCTGTGTCTGGAGAGCTTGCACATGCGCAGTGGCTCTCTGCTGGGACTTTGTAAAAAAAATGAAGTCCCAGCATGAGAAGCACTGCACATGTGCAGGCTCTCCATGTCGGGACCAGCACCTGCGGGCAGACACGTCTTCGGTCCGGTAAGTATTTAAGCTATTATATTGTTTTATTTAATTTCTGTTGTTTTTTTAATTGGTTTTTATTTTTCTAAATTTTTTTTTAATTTCAATTTTTTTATGACAACGTTATTTACTTATATTCCAGCGGTCTACCCATACATATACCCCTTTTTCTCCCCCTAATAACAGCTATTAGGGGGAGAAAAAGGGGGTTTTATGGGGAGATTGCTGGAAGAGAATTCTAAACGCCAGTCTGAAATGGCGTTATTTTAACTCTCAGAGCAGAGTATAAAACTCCGCTCTGAGGGTTAGTAAATAGCCAGCCCCATTGAAAACAACGGGCTGGCGAGGACAAGTGAAGTTTTGCCGCATGGCCATGGAAACTGGTGATTTCCATGGCGATGCAGCTGCTGTAAATAGCAAAAAGTTCATTTTTGGAGTTATTACTTCATAACTCCAAAAATGAACTTTTTAAAGCTTTAGTAAATAGAGCTGAAAATAGGGCTGTTCGTGATGGGGGCCCACACCTGAGTAAATCTTTGCCCTGGAGTGCTGCAGGTTGCCCAGATGCTGCAGGTTGGGCTAGATTTAAATTGTATAGGACTCACTTAAGGTGATGCATATTTTGCTAAATTTGCACTGCAGATATGCAGCTGAGAGTAACTGCAAAAAAAAGCATATCTGCATCTTGACAAAGTCAACCTGAACTACAGGGTGAGGCAAATTTAAAACGTGTAAACAGTGTGACATGAGAGGCTGAGGTTTTGTGGCTCAACCCTAAATTTTACCCCAGTCCCCCCAGTATTCCCCATAATATGCTTCCAGTTCCCCTCCTTCCCCCCAGTATTGCCCATAATATGCCTCCAATTCCCCTCCCCCCCAGTATACCCCATAATATGCCTAGGGTCAGAATAGTTTTAAATAAACAACAGGGCAGACTGGATGGCTCATGTGGCTCTTATCAGCCATCACTTTCTATGTTTCTATGTTTATAATCCTCCCATCCCCAAAGCCTAATCCTAAAAGTTCCCGAAGAGGTGTGGCGGGTGTGATGGATCCAGCAGTTGTCTTCCAAAAAATAAATGGGTAAGTATGCTAATCGGCTAACCCAAAAAATACAAAATTCTAATGAGAATGAGCTTTCGGCTGTCTATATTTCCAAAAGCATCTTTTCTTGCCAGGTACCCCCTTCACTTCTGCCTCCATCCTCCATGACATGCTTTCAGATTGAATGGTGGTACTGCAATCCTTCTGATGAGTGGGGTGCTGCATTTGTTTGCCAGGGGTAGACCACAGCCATGTCTGCCTGCAGCTCTGTAGCGATAGATGGGACTACCCCCTGGCAACTGAAAGTTGATCCTGTTCTTGGAATGTAAGCAGATTGGAGATGTGTAATTGAGACTACCTTCAATCTTCATTCTACCCACAGACTTTCATTGCAGTCATTCAACAATCAATGTGAGGCACGAAGAGAAGAGCTCAATAGTCAACATACATGTAAGTTAAAACAACACTTCCTTTCAACCAATAATTGTCAGGCAACATGATCACCTTACTATATGAAGATAAAATCTTTCCTGCGCTGCTCCCCTTATAGCAGCTACACAAGTTGCAGATGGGGGTACGAAACCTGCTCTTCCCCCTAAATAATATACCACAAAAACATAGATATCGATTGATAAAACTTAGAAACTCCAGAAGTGCTAAAAGGAATCTAGTACCATATCATACACAGCAACAAAATATATGTCCCTATATATCAAAATGCTGTGCTCTAAAAGTGCTGTTCAAAGTATTTTTAAAAAACTCCAAATATATTAAAGTAGGTGCAATAAAAGTTCAATGTGTGTCTTCTTTAGTTTTCATCAATTGCTTTAAGTGAATCAAAAAAGGAAAAAGGAAAAAGGAAAAAAATTATAAAAGAAAATAAAAATCTATAAAAAATACAAGAATAAAAATGAAAAAATGTTTTAATACAAAATTGGCACTTAAATATAAAAAAAATAACTTCTATGAGAAGATAAAAATAAAATAAAATAAAAAACAAAAAATATGGATGAACATAGAAAATGTATCTTGTGAATATTCCAGGTATTGAACATTAATAGTGCAAATATAAAGATCCACAAAGGAAATACAATTCCTTCACACTTGGTCAGAAGGTACCTTAGTATTGGAGATCACAGTATGTTACTGATGATCATAGAGGAGATACAGATATATCCTTTACTGTACATCTGATATCCTCAGGTTGTATATCAATGTTTCTTAAGATTCCACTCTTATTACAACCGTACAGGAAATATATCAGAAAGAATGGAGAAGAGGCGCACTCCTAGAGCAATAAAATGTAACAGCTAACGGCGTTTCCCGTGATGTATAAAATTTGCACTTATGGGTTTGAAGTATTGTTTCAGAAAAGTCAAGGAGGTCAGAATCATGTACAATGTAGGCTAGAAAATGTACGTTCCCGAGCTGCTCATCAAACAAGCTCCAGTAGGGATTCTTCTTTATGCGATTGCCAACTCATCAGAGTATTCCTTCTTTTCCAGATCAAATCCTTAGAGATATATCTTAACGTCTCTTCTAGGGAAACAGCCCCTTCCTCTCCAATAGGTAAAAAATCTTTTTATTTCAATTAAAACTCCATATAAAACTTCATCAATATTCTTTAAAAGGGCTCATTATTGGTAAATACCTTAGAGGCACAATTCCACAGGGGTCTATACTACCATGCAAGGTGGAAAAAAGTTTGGGCCCAGGCAATATATATATATACGCAGGTAGAGATTCTCCTTTCTGAAGAGAGTGAGCTCAGGTATTACCACCTCCTACCACAACACACTTTAACTATATACAATAGTTTTTTTCAAGGAATTTTGTTGATGTGTATGATATCTATGATATAGTACTAGGTTCCCTTTAGCGATTCTGGATTTTCTAATTTTAAGTATAATCACCTTACTCCCTGGCACAATACACTATGTGATGGGTGGGGGGGAGCGCCAAAGCATTAATCTGCTCCGGGTGCCACTGACTGGCTGTTCCCAAGCTGCCTAAAATATCCCACTCTTTGACAAGTGCCATTTTATCGAGATAATGGACTGGATTCAGTCCATTCGTGAGTACGTGAGATACGTGAGTAATAAGTACGCTAATATATGCATGTACTTTGCAAGGCAACACCCATGACGGACGGATTTTTGGAGACTTACGGGTTAATTTAGTTGTATTTACGTGCCTAAGTTGCTTAGGTACATGCGTACGTTACTAAACGTGCCCTCAAAAGGCCACCCACTTTCACGTAACTTCGCATGTACAGAAGGCAACCACGCCCCTCCATACGTATGTAACCAAGCACGATTTAGAAATCCGTGCCTAAATCGTACATAACTTGCGTAAAAAAAGTTACTACGCATGTACAATTAATCCGATCCTAAAAATACGCACGGAAAAAGAAGCAAAATTGTATCTGTGAATCCGGTCCAATGAATATTATTCCTTTAACCTGTCATAAGTTTTAATATTTGGTTAATCATTGTATATTATTATTATTATCGTTCATTTATAAGGCGCCACAAGGTATCCGCAGCGCCGTACAAAATACCAAAAAATACAGTACAGTCATACAGGGTAGGCATGGACAGAATAGAATATATTAAAAACAATGGGCCAGATCCAGAACAACGCTTGTGAGCGAATTTACGCGTGGCGGAGACATAAAATCGCCTTTTGGTAAGTACTGCGCAAAGCAACATAGAAAATACGCACAGTAACGTAGCGTAATTGTTAACGTATGGGCCATTCACGTATGTGTCACGTAAATACTTACGTGTGGGCGTGCCAATTTTACGTGAGCCCAAAATATGTAAGTACTGCGCATGCGCACCATAGAAAATACGCTCAGAAGCGTAGCGTAATTGTGAACCTATGGGCCATTCAAGTATGTGTCACGTAAATCCTTACGTGTGGGCGTGCCAATTTTACGTGAGTCCAAAATACGTCTGAAATACGTTAAGTAGGCAGGGGTTTTTATTTAAAGTGTACAGTATGGGCGTGCTTAGCTGCGTAAATACGTGTTGCCAATACTTACATGTGCGGATCACTGCGGTTACGTTGCCAAAAGTTAAGGTAGGGTTTGAAAAGCGTATCTTGACAAAATATGTACATTCAAGGGGTGTGCCTAGGGGAGTGTATAGAAGGTACGCACGCGTAAATACGTACGGCAAACATAGTTCTGGATCTACCCCAATATGTTTCCCACTATCAGAAACCACTAAAAGTGCGTTCATTACTGACTGGTACTAATCCATAGGTAGTTCTTATTATATCACTTGTTTCGTAGTGAAAATACCATATACAGGGTTCCTGAAGACTGAGATTGGGAAACACTTATCTATGTGAATACTACAATTAAACTTATTCTTCCTCATTGTTCAATACACTAGCAATAAGCAGGGATTAGTGGCAAAATACTTTTTACAAGAAAAACTTTATTATTAACATGCTTTAGATATTAATATTATTTTTCAGTTTGATAAGTAGTCTTGTTGCTTTAGGAGGTGGTTGGATTAAGGTTTACATATAATCATTTATGAAGAAAATAGATAAGAGATTGAAGAACCTAAGGACAACGATTCATATTTAATAAAAGATAATCCTTTGGCTAAGTGGTTCCTATAATATGTGTTGTACAAATAACAAGTGTTCGTCTTCATCCTGTTTTATTATTCATTTGAAAAACTTGTTGTAATCACTGTTTGAGAACTGAAACGATACATATATTCCTGGCTCCTCAGTACATGTATATTTTTATTTATGGTTTTTTTTTTTATTTAATTTTTATTCAAGCAGTTCTGTTCTTTAATGCTAAAAAACCCAGCTACCCTAGATGAAAACTTATAATATATATTATGATACTAGTCAAAGGCCCTCCAACCCCACAGTATACCCCATCATGTCTCTCCAGCCCCCAGTATTCAAAATCATGTCTCTTCAACCCCCAGTATCCCCATCATGCGACTCCAGTTCCCAGTATCCCCCATAATGTGTTCCAGCCCCCAGTATCCCCATATGTGTTCCAGACCCCCAGCATCCCCATAATGTGTCTTCAGCACCCCAGTATCTCCCATCTTGTGTCTCCAGTCCCTCCCCACCATTCCCCATGTGTCTCCAGCACCCCAGAATCCCTATAATGTGTCTCCAGCCCCCCCCAGCATTCCCCATAATGTGTTCCAGCCCTCCAGCATCCCCATAAAATATCTCCAGCCCCCCAGTATTACAAAGATGGAGGTGTTGAGTCCCTCCTTTGCTTCCTAGCAACAGTCTGTCTCTGTTGTTAGGTAGCGGAGGAGAAACTCCCTGCTGCCTTCTACACATTCGAAACCTTACCTCTAAATTCAGAAAGTTCCTGCCACATTCAAGATGGCGGCGGCGGGTTCTTAGGAAGGACCCCCGATGCCATCTTGGATGTGGCAGAAACTTCCTGAATACATGCAAAAAGAGAGGGCAGTGGCAGGTCATGATACAGGGAGCTTCCTGCCACCGCTAAAGGTAAGTAGAGGGGGACTCGGAGGGGGGAGCAGGGCTCGAAGTGAGGAGTATAAGGGGGTATGCCATATCATCACTTCTCCCACAGATTTGATTGAAAAGCTATAAATCTCTATTCTCTTCTATTATTTCTATATTTTCATACCACCACATCTAAATGTCCATACCGCCACTTCTAAATTTCCACTTCGACCACTGGGGGAGAGTATAATATTTGTGGTTTATTGTGTCTTATTTTTTTTTAAAGTATATTCTGCTCGTCACTGTTGGGCATACGCAGTAGTGTCCCATCCTGTGGACGCTACTGCGCATGCATATAACGGTGAGGAGCAGAATGGCTTTTATATAGATAGCTTATAATAGGCACATTACAATGTAATGTTATGTGTTCAAGTTAAGTAATGCTAAGAATTATTATACAGTAAGCAATTATTGATCAATATTAAAATAAATATGAAATAAAACGTAATTTTTAGTAAAATTGTAAAGAAAAGTATGTTAAGACTTTATGCTAACAGACTTATTACTGCATTTTATCCAAAAGTAATATAATTCAGATTTTTTCCATTAGCTGAATACATTGATGTTTTGTCTGTTTGCATCTATAGCCATTATATAAATATGTTGTACTAAAAGCTAATCAGTTAATGTCTAATTTCAGCTAAAGATAATGAAGATGAAAAAGATCTTGAAAGTTTTATGCAATTGCTGTTTAAAAAGAGCTAATAATGTGATAAATTTCAGCTCTTTCACAAAATTTTTTTGCAAGAATTTAGAAGATTTGTTGGAAGACTTCCAGATTCTTTAAGGCAGCAAAATTTCTGGGGTACTTCTGGCTTATACTATTGTTTATTATTGTCAGAATTCTTTTAAAAATCCATTATGTTCCATACAATCTCGGGACTTACGCATCAGAACACAGCTGACCAATGCTGCATGCTGGATATCAAGTACAGTATGTCTTTAACGACAGGACCAGCCCACTCACCATGCATACAAGATACGCTTATTTAATATATTTAATAGATTTACTTAATATTCTACAATGCAATAAATGATTAAGTAGACCAAATTTGCATGGCACCCCTATTTACTAGAAAACATCCAGCCCCTCCATGTGTATGGGTGGACACTAGATGCAGCAAAAGGTACAATATTATGGAATAAATGGTTGGATCACCTTTTAGATCTAGCCTCTAAATGCTGCTCAGCACTGATATTGTTAAATAAACTCTGAAAAAGTGGTGTTTCTTACTAATCTGTAATATGCTATAAGGATGGATCTGGTAAATCTAATAAAAGCAAAGATAGATAAAATTTTAAATACAAAGTGCCGTATTCAGAGATTTGGGCGCATTGCATATGCGCCTGGAGTTTTCCGATTTGTGCTACTGCGCATGCACAGTAATTTTCAAACGTCATCTACGTTTCTTGTTGCAACGTAGATTGTGTATACGCGGTCTTAAAGACCGCGTATACGCAATCTACGATGCAATAGCCTCTAAATGCTGCTCAGCACTGATATTGTTAAATAAACTCTGAAAAAGTGGGGTTTCTTACTAATCTGTAATATGCTATAAGGATGGATCTGGTAAATCTAATAAAAGTAAAAATAGATAAAATTTGAAACACAAAGGGCCGTATTCAGAGCTCGCAATGCGCCCGGAGTTTTCCTTTTTGTGCTACTGCGCATGCACAGTAATTTTCTAACGTCATCTACATTTCTTGTTGCAACGTAAATTGCGTATACGCAATCTACGTTGCAACAAGAAATGTAGATGACATTATAAAATTACTGCGCATGCGCAGTAGCACAAATCAGAAAACTCAGGGCGCATTCTGAATACAGCCCAAAACCACCAAACTGAAGCAAAAATGAACACACATTTTGTAGCTTGTCAAATTGATTGTTGGCAAAGCTTAAGTTCTATCTTTTGCGATAGTCAATAGAGGTAGCGCTAAACTGTTATTTGGAGATTTCACTAATGCCCTATAATTGGCAGTTTCTCAATAGATCCTCATGCATCATGGTGGGAGAAACTTCATTTTATAAGCTCTTCATTTGTAGTAACTTTTTATACTGCTGTGGAAATGTCATTAAAATTCATTGAAGACAGCAGGGCATTTTTCGATCTCTTTTTATGCAATTAATTTCTAAGACTAGTAATAGATAAAATGGACACTTAAGCATTAACTTCATTTATTCTACTAATATATTCAATGGGTTAGTAATAGAGGACTGGATCCAGAACTAAGAATTTCTGCTGACTGCTGTAAGCCAGTTGGTCAGCTGTGAATTGGTACTGTGCATATTTACACAATGGAAAGCAGCCGTCTGATGCTGTGTTCTGTGCAGAATTCAGCCTCTGCACAGGGACTGGCCCACTCACCATGCATATGTGATACACATGGAGGGTTGGGCATAGGCATTTGAATCATACTTAAGTTGGATCTTGGCCACAAAAATGCCCTGCACTCATGTGTGCAGGATTTTGGTTGCCAAAATTCATATGTTAGCCTCCGCAATGGAGCTTAACATACAGATTCAACAATTCATTCTGGATTAGACCCAAAATATTGATAAGATGTTTATACTGCAACTTGTGGCAGGCTTGTCCCAGGACTGTTTCTAGTGGCGGCAAATCACACAATGGCACACAGTGCTTTCATAAAGGGGGGTGGAATGGGTGATCACCCATAGTATGGCGTTACAATGTACTGCTCAGTACTGTACTGTACAGCATTGTACTGCTCAAGTGGGAATCAGGTTAGCATGTTTAGCTCAACGGCTGATTGAGTGAACATTACAATAAACACATCAGTGCATCTTATGGAGCTACGTGCATGACTTGTTGGCAGCTATAAGTAAGTGTCACACTGTTAAAGAAGCAAGCACCATTTATTAAACAAATTTCCAGGAACCATAGAACTCCAAAATCCATAGAATTGCAAATCCCCCCCCCCCCCACGGTATTGCCAACACTACAATAAAAAACCCACATCATTCAGAGGAATTCTTTCAAAGTGTGACCCTTGAAGTTCATTGACGAAGTGGTGGTTCTGGTTGATGGGCTGGATCCAGACTTAAGTAAGTGCTTGAAATGGGTTACTTCTGGGCTAAACCATGTTGATTGCAGGGGGAGTCAAGTCAATTGAAATAATATTATTTGCATGCAGGGATATATCATAATTTCTATGAACTCCCCTCAGTTGTATTTTTGCCGTTTCACACTTACCAAACAATACCCTAACTTTGCCAAGCGTAACAGCTGTCGGCCATAACGGCTGAACGTACTTATGCGCCTAAGCACGCCCACACTGTACAATTTACATGCTTCACCCTGCCTACGAAGCGTAATTACGGGTGTCGTATAGCTGGAACGCCCCTTTGTCCGTAGTTACGCTGTTGATCCTAAGCTCGTAAGTACGTTCAGAGTTTCTGGTCATAACATCTGCCGCGTGCATGCGCAGAACATGGAAAACAGCATTTTTACAACTACGACGAGCGTAAAAATGCTTGCAGGCATAGGTCTGGATCTGGCCCAATGTCTCTGATAAATAGACTAAGAAATCTTTTCCTGCAGAAGTTCTCAGCACTCGTATATTGCCAGCATACTTGTGCTAAACAAAGTTGACCTCATTAAAAAAAAAAGCATTGTTCTGGAATTAATGTGTATAATAACGGGGGGGGGGGGGTG
>WWET01001062.1:299439-319915 GCA_011038615.1 Limnodynastes dumerilii
ATATATATATATACCCACATACATATATTATAAATTTTACCCTTGTGTTCATTAAATCTCTTGAGAACATTTCATTGGTCAATGAAACTTGCAAATAAACTGTGTATCATCTGTTACACCCACAGACTGCTTCAACAGCTCAGTGTGAAAAGCATGTTATACTATTAATTTTCAGTTGAAGTGACCCATATAATTACAGTGAGTATCTTACTGACATATATACAAGGCAGAGAATATACTACTGATCACCATACAATAAGGATCACTTAAGATAATAGCAACTTCATTCTAGTTACCACCATACAATACAGACTATATCCTAGCTATTGCCATACTATACACACTGCACCCTAGTATCACCAAACAATACAGATTGCATTTTAGTTATCACCATATAATGCACATTGCATCCTAGTTATCGCTATACAATACACATTGCATCCTAGTTATCGCCATACAATACACATTGCATCCACAATACACATTGCATCCTAGTTCTCGCCATACGATACACATTGCATCCTAGTTATCGCCATACAACATATTGCATCATAGTTATCGCCATACAATAAACATTGCATCCTAGATATCTCCATACAATACACATTGCATCCTAGTTATCGAGATACATACACATTGCATCCTAGTTATCATATTACAATACACATTGCATCATAATTATCACTGTATAATACACATTGCATCCTAGTTATCGCCATACAATACACATTGCATTCTAGTTATCAACATATAATACACATTGCATCTTAGCGACTGTCATACAATGATAGTTTTAGTTTGTCATTAGCAGTGCGGTCTGCATATAAATGTTGTTTTTTAAGTAAAGTGGCACTGGACTATTTCTATTCATATTTGTCTATCAAAATAGCAACTTTATTCATATGAACAGGAAAAAGCTAATAATATAAGTCTCAATGTACCCATGTGATATATAGAATAGAAAAAAAAAACATTTTACTGGGCTACATTCAATCAAAGCAAATATATGAAAGTAAAACTATATGAGGAATTCTCTAATAAAGTATAGAAATCTACACATATTAAATATACCTCCATCCAGCCTTTCTATCGCCTCCTTCTGTGTGCTTCTTTACAGCCATCCAATATCCTCCACCATGTGTGTGTGTGTCTGTCTCTACAGTAATGTAATCTCCCCTTCATAAGAGTGTCCCCTCCTTGTGTGTGTGTGTGTGTGTGTTTCTACAGTCATCCTTTCCTGCCCTCGTGTATCTCTAAAGCCATCCAATCTCCCCCCCTCCATGTGTGTGTCTCTAGAGCCATCCAATCTCACATCTCCTTGTGTGTGTGCCTCCACAGTCTGCCTTTCTGCCCCTTCCTTGTGTGTGTCAGACCAACCAGCCTTTCTGCCCCTTCCTTTTGTGCTCAATACACTTTATTGCTCCTTCCTTTTGTGTGTCCAGTCAGACTTATTGCCCCTTCCTTGTGTGTCCAGAAAGTTTTTCAGCCCCTTCCCTGTGTGTGTCAGACCAGCCAGCCTTTCTGCCTCTTCCTTTTGTGTGTTCACTAAGCCTTTTTGCACCTTCCTTGTATGTGTCCAGTCAGACTTATTGCCCCTTCTTTGTGTGTCAAGAAAGCCTTTCTGTCCCTTCCTCTTGTGTGTTCAATAAACCTTATTGCCCCTTCCTTGTGTGTGTGTGTGTGTGTGTGTGTGTGTGTGTGTGCAGTCAGACTTATTGCCCCTTCCTTGTGTGTGTCCAGTTAGCCTTACTGCACCTTCTTTCTGTGTGCCAAAGCCTTAATGCCCTTTCTTCTATGTGTCTAATCAGCCTTATTGCCCCCTTTTTTATTCCTTTCAGCCAGCCTTATTGCTCCCCCTCTTCTGAGTCCAGTCAGCTGTATACCCCCTCCTTCTGTGTATCCAACCAGCCTTATTGACCATTCCTTCTGTGTGTTCAACCAGTCTTATTGCCCCCACCTTCTGGGTCCAATCAGCCTTATTGCCCCCTCCTTCTATGTCCAGCTAGCCTTTTTGTCACTTTTTCTGTTTGTCCAACTAGCCTTATTGCCCCACCTTCTGTGTCCAGCCAGTCTTATTGCCCCCCTCTTAATTTTTGTCCAGTCTGCCTTATTGCCCCTTCCTTCTGTGTCCAAACAGTTTTATTGCCCCCTCCTTCTGTGTCAATTCAGCCTTATTGCCCCCTCCTTCTGTGTCCAGTCAGCCTTATTTCCACCCTTTTCATTTTTGTGTCCACTCAGCCTAACTGGCCCCTTTTTCTGTTTGTCCAACCAGCCTTTTTGCCCCCTCTGTCTGGGTCCAGCCAGCCTTATTTCCCCCCTCTTTATTTGTGTCCAGTCAGCCTTGGCCCCTTTTTATGTTTATCCATCCAGCCTTATTGCCCCACCTTCTGTGTCCAGCCAGCATCATTGACACCTCCTTTTATGTCCATTCAGCCTCATTGCCCCCTCCTTATTTTTGTCCAGCCAGCCTTATTTCCCCCCTCTTTATTTGTGTCCTGTCAGCCTTATTGGCCAATTTTTCTATTTGTTCAATCAGCCTTTTTGCCCCACCTTGTGTCCATTCAGCCTTATTGTCCCCTTCTTCTGTGTCCATTCAGCCTTATTGCCCCCTCTTAATTTTTGACCAGTCAGCCTTATTGCCCTTTCCTTCTGTGTTCAACCAGTTTTATTGCCCCCTCTTTGTTTCCAGCCAGCCTTATACCCCCTTCTTCTGTGTATCCAAGCAGCCTTATTGCCTTTTCCTACTGTCTTCAACCAGTATTTTTTACCCTCTTTGTGTCCGCCCAGTCTTATTGCCTTTCATTATGTATGTGTCCACCTAACATTTTTGAATCTCTTAGTGTCCATTAAACCTTATTTCTGCCTCTTTACGTGTGCCCCCTAAGCCTCCATGTTATTTAAATACACATTCCCCAACTACCATAGTCTTGCCTCCAGCTCTCTCCTCCGCAGCACGCTCTGCAGAATAATGATGCCAGCATGACCTCGGGTCACGCTGGCGTCTTGAGAACAGAGCTGTAGGCGGCTGTGCATTGCACAGCCAGCTCTTTGCAGAGGGTGGGGGGGAGTACACCGGGTTTATGAGAAAGCTCCTCCCCTTGCAAAAAGGGGTGGAGCTTACAGGCACAGCGGCCCGACAGGGATTCCCCGGCTCCCTGGCCGGCCAGTCCGACACTGACTGCAAGAAACACAGATTTGGACAGACCTGCTAAAGCTGGGCAGCACTGTGTGAAAAATTGTGTAAGTATGCACAGTGGGGGTCAGGAGATCTCAGAAGCTAGGGAAATTGTGCTGGTGAGTACCCAGCTTTAGTATGGATCAGTATGTATTCCGATCAGTTAGCATGAACTTGATTGTATGCACATTTTGGAACAGAAAATTTAGTCTTCTAAGGCTTCGGTTTTTTTGTGCTGTAAAATTAATACCTGTCCCTGGCATAGTTAAAAAGCTTTCTATTTTCTCTGTCTTTTCTTTTCAAAGGCAAGAAAATACATAAAAAATAGTACTTAATTTCTTTAGGTCGCCACATACTTTATTTTTTATCTGTTTACCAATTTATGACTTCAAGCATTTTTAATCATAAAACAATTTTCATGAGTGCTTTGTCTCATGCTGAGACAAGAAATGTGTTTTAAAATAAAGGTGAGTGTGTAAAGCAATGCAGCTCCGAGCAAAGCCAGTGCACAGTGCTGACAGGGTTTTACTAAGAGAATAAAAGATATACTGTATCTACCTCCCTTGTGGTATAGTGGGGATCGAGGGGCCTATTTGGTAATTCTATGCTTCCCCTGCAGGAGGCTGATGTGTTGTGGTTCCTATTCCTTTAACCTGACTGTGCAATGGGGACCTGCGGGAGTGTTAATGTATAGCATAGAGAGGTTTATGATAGTATGATTGAGTCTACAGTACATGTGTGAGTCTACCATAGTCTGTATAGCCAGCACATGTAATGTACTTAAGTTCCCAGGCACTAGTGGTAAGCTCCATTTTTAGACATGGGAGAAAGAGGTGAACTAGCATGCCAACGCAGGATTTTAAAAGGGGGATTTCCAACGCGTGTGATACATGTGGGGTATATTAGCATAGCTGAAAATATTTTGGGGCCCGAAAATAAGCTCCGCCGCATCCCGCCAAAGCTCTTCTCCTTTAACAGCCCCCACTGTCATACTGCACGAGGCAAAAATTACCCCTAGCCTGTGAGTGTGTGTATGTTATGGCATTAGACTGTAATGCGGCAGAGGTTGATGTGAAGGACTGTTTAAAATTGTAAAGAGCTACATTATGATGGTACTGTTAAAAAATAAAACATATGTAAAATGACAATTCTGATAATAAGGTCGTACTATCTGACTGCCAGGACATGTAAGACGTCCATTAATGTTCTCTGTGAAAGCAGGACGGTTATAATGTAGATTTGAAAAAAATAAGAAATTCTACATTGGTTATTGGCTGTAACAAGTCCTGTTCTTATATTTTTTTATACGTGACTTATAAGTTACTTCTTTCACACAGTAAAATAGTAGTTTTATATTGAAGGTACAGATTTAATAGCAATAGCAGTATACAATGCATTAGTAGAGCATATTACACAATGGACCAGAGCTTGTGTCAGTGCATAAGCACTGTTGAATTAGTTGTAACCCATTCATCATCCTCACCTGCTTCCTTATTGCAACACAGGCCAGGACCATCTTCCTCCATGTCAGTCTGCCTCATATGGCTGCTAAGCCACGCCCCTTTTGTGGCACCCGCAAAGCCATGCCCCTTTTAAAAATTTTCACTTTTCTTTGTACATTTTTTAATATTTATTTTTAAATGTTCAATCTGGGGGGTTTCTGGGCAACCAGAAACACCCCCTGGGGTGCGCCACTGGAGGTGAGTTTCATGACATACACTATATGGACAAAATTATTTGGATGCCTGACTATAACACCAACAGGGACTGTATCGACATTGTATTCAAATACATATACATTATTATGGAGTTTGTCCACCTCTTGCAGCTATAACAGCTTTCTGCAAGATTTTGAAGTATTTCTGTTGGAATTTGTGCCCATTAATTCTAAAGAGCATTTATGAGGTCAGGCACTGATGTTGGATGAGAAGGTCTGGCTCGCAATCTCCATTCCTGTTCATGCTATAGGTGCTCGATGGGGTTAAGGTCAGAGCTCTGTGCAGGCCAGTCAAGTTCAACTCATCAAACCATGTCTTTATTGTCCTTGCTTTGTTCACTGAGATACAGTCATTTTGGAATAGAAAAGGGCCTTAGCCAAACTGTTGCCACAAAGATAAAGAATAGTATCATCCAAAATGCCCTTCAGATAAGGGGCCCAGCCCAAACCATAAAAAAGAGTCCTATACCATTATCCCTCCTCCATTAAACTTCACAGTTGGCATAATGCAGTCATGCAGGTAACATTCTCCTGGCACCCGCCAATGCCAGACCCATCTGACTACCAAATAGAGAAGTGTAATTCATCACTCCACAGAACATGTATACACTGCTCCAGAGTCCAGTGTCAGTGTGCTTTACACCACTCCATCCGACACTTAGCATTGGACTTGGTAATATGAGGCTTGCATGCAGCTGCTCAGCATGGAATCCCATTCTATGTAAGCTTCTGCTTACATTATTGCCAGTGTAAGCTCGGAACTCGGATCAGCAGATGGAGACTTTTATGTGCCTTAGCAGTCATTCACCCCACTCTGTGATTCTACGTGGTCTTCAGCTTCTGATATGCTGTTGTTCCTAAATGCTTCCATTTTCTAATAATGTCACTTACAGCTGACTTTGAAATATCCAGCAGGGATGGAAATTCATAAACCATCTTATTGGAAACCCATTTTGTATCACAAATGTTTTCAAATGTAGACTGCATGGCTAGATGCTTGATTTTATAAACATGTGGCAACAATATGATTGAAACACCACAATTGAATACTTAGCAAGTGTAGCCAAATACTTTTGTCCATATAGTGTATTAATAAGTTATTAAGGAGTAGCTTTCCTTAAGCGTAATCCCAAAGAAGAAAACTTTTTGGGCCAGAGCAGGGGCTATCAGGATTGTGTCCCTTACCCATCACCAGTCATCAAAAATGCATGAATATAAACTATTTACAGTTCAGGGCCCCTGATGTTATGATTTTCACTATACATAACAATGTGGTATCTTGCACTTGAACTTGGATAGTTGGGTTTAGGGAACATTTCTTACAGTACAGTAACTGCAGTGAGCTAAGTTGCAATATGTTCATATGCAACTTGCATACTTGCCTATGAATCAAGAGATGCGACTGCAGTGGTGCATGAATTGCATTAAAGCCTTTAAGATTAATAGTTTTTATAGAAATTTTGTAAAAGAAAGGGAGGGGTACAAAAAATCAAAGGGAGGGAAAGGAGGGAAGCACAACATAATAGGGGGACATATCTAAGCGGAAGATTGATACAATGCTATAATACATGGGTAGTTACGGTAATACAAGTCAAGCCCACATTATCAGCTTCATCCTGGTCCTTCAAAGTAGTAAATGTGTTAAATAGCATTAGGTGACCTAAGGGGCAAAATGACTTAGGGGTCCATATTAATCCTGCTAAAGGAACCTCAGCAAATGCAACACTCTCAATATTCACCCATTTTTATGAGGCTGAAGGGACCAGTTGTTTAGTTGCGCAAGCAAGCAGGCTTCTTAGTATTAGGGAGGCCAACTCCCCCCAGCCTCTCTGAGAGAGCCATCTTAGTAAAAGCAATTCTGGCATGTTTACATTTCCAAATGTAAGAAGGCATGAGGGTTTGGAATTTAACCATATAGGAGTGGGGCCATAGATAGGGAATGGTGCAGAATAAATACATACGTTTTGGTAGAAGGATCATTTTAAAGGCCACTAATCGCCCCAACCAGGAGACCTCAAAACTCATCGAAAACTTAGTCAAAGTAGATAGCTGCACTAATAGCAGAGGGATGTTACATTCAAACACAGAAGAGAGATAGCGTGAATCTGTATACCTAAATAGGTGATTGCATATGATTGCCAATTAAAATTAAAATGTTGCTGCAGTCTAGACAGTGATACAACAGGAATGTTAAATGGGTGAGCATCTGATTTATTAATATTTCATTTGCAGAAGGAAGCTTTAGAGTATTTATCAAGTAATAGTTGCAATTCAGGCAAAGAGGTCTCCAGGGTTGGAAGCAAACAGGAAAATTTAGTCAGCAAAGACCAACAAAGTTTATGAGCAGTATCTCCACACCTAATACCAGGAAAGCTACTAGAAGCAAGGTTCTGCCAAGGGTTCTATAGCTATATTCCTTGTGTGCCCATCCAGTGTTTCTGCCCCCTCCTTGTTTGCCCATCCAGTGTTTCTGACCCCTCCTTGTGTCCAGCCATTGTTTCTGCCCCTCATTCTGTTCCCATCCAGTGCATCTGTCCCTCATTCTGTGTCCATCCATTGTTTCTGCCCCTCATCCTGTACCCATCCAGTGTTTCTGCCCCACATTCTGTGGCCATCTATTCTTTTTGACCCTTTGAAAAATCATTAAAACATTTCTTTATGCCAAATTCTTACCTGTGTCCTGCATCTTCAGCGTCTTCTTTCCTCTGCAGCACGCCCTTTCAGCGGTAAACACATGACAGTCGTTTCAGCATGATGCAGATTTATGGCAGCCGCACACAGCACTGCTGTAAATGCAGTCCCTGTGCAAGAAGCAATGGAGACAGAGGATTGGCTGCCCGGGGGGAACTCGCTGTGAAGCCTTTGCGCTTGGCGGCTAATTACAGCTACTATGCAGGGGAATCCTTGGGGACCCCTCAGGGAACCCCGGTTGAGAATCACTGTTCTAAAGAAAAGAGAACCTTTACCAATTAACACATATATAAAAAATGTTGCCTTCTCTCTTTGGGCTCTATTTACTATCATTAGTGCATTGAGCGCTAATGATAGCAACCAGGCTCACTGCGTCTGGCAGGACCGCAGGAAGTATTTACTAATACTTACCCTTCCTGCGATGGTAACACGATGGTCAGCGAGCCTTTCACTGACATCGTTCGGCTATGCAGTCCCGGCACATGTGCAGTAGATGCCTTTTGGGACTTGTAAAATTTCAATTCCCAAAAGGCAAAATCACTGCGCATGCTCTGGGATTAGAGACAGACGCGCGCCTGGTCAGGTAAGTTTAAAAGCTTTGTTCTCTATTTTTTTTTGTTTTTTTTATTAAATATGTTTTTTTAGATAAAAATGTATTAAAACTAATTAATATATATTTTTTGTTATTTTTTTTTTACTTAGATTTTAATGTTTTTTTACTTAATTGTATTCCAGCGGTCTCCCGATGTGGGGAGATTGCTGGAATACTCACCCTAACGCCATCTTCAGTCGCCATTGCCGGTCCACATTCATTAGAGCGGGACGGCGATCGGGAGTGTTAATGTGATTATCACCATGGTTTCCATGGCGATATAGCATTGTAAATATGGAATTCTTCATTTTCATATGATAAAGCCCGTTTTCACACGAAAATGGGCTTTATTATCTCAAAACGATTTTCGTAAATAGAGCCCTTAGTGCCTTTCTCTTTTGTTAAAAAACTTATCACTAACATTATACACTGCTGAAGCCAAATGTCTGCAGATCAGCAAATCCTTTTGGTCATAATTTCTACACATCAAATATACTCCAATTATAGCACACCTGTAAAAACGAAGAGCCATCAGACTGTGCTATTTGCCCTGTAGCCATGTGACAATAGAGACAAAAAATATACACTGTCAGCATTGTAAATAATCTTATATCACTCTACAATCAAACTGATGGCAATCAGTCCAAATAGTAAAAAGACAGCATTGCAGAGTTTACTAAACCAATAAAATCAGAGCTGCCCTTCAAAGGGAAGCTTAAGCTCTCTTCTACAATACTGCTACAGATACTGGAGAATAATTACCTTGTTATCAGTACAGATCCAGAACTATTAAAACTACACACTTATAAATGAATAGTAACTCACTTTAGTGTTTAATATATAATTGTCATGGATAAGTAGTTTTTTTCCAAAACAAATTAATAGTCATTGCATATTACTGATTATAATCTGTAAAATAAATAAAAAATAATGTGTCTAAATAGAAATAGCAAATAATGTAGATGGTAAAATGAACTAAACTTTTATGGCTAACTGACAGGAAAGCCTGTAACTTCTGTTGTTCTTGCATTGGAAGCCTCTTTCATATTATAAAATACAAATACAATTCTGTCTTTATTGTCCTAGCCATACATAGGCATCTTTTGGCACTCCAGATTATGTAAAACTACAACTCCCAGCAATCTCCCACAACACCTGGGGCCAGATTTATTAAGCTGAAGGAAAGAAAAAGTGAGATGTTGCCCATCAACCAATCAAATTTTAGCTGACATTTTCTAGTATGTAATAGGAAAGTTAGAGCTAGAATCTGATTGGTTGCTATGGGTAGCATATTATTTCTGGCCCCTGGAGTGATGTAAGTTGTTTATATAAACAAGTCATACTGAAATGAGCTTTAGCGCATGCTAGTATGAAACTATGCAAACAACTAAGCAATGGAACGTTTCTATACCATGCTGCCAGATGCTTTTGAGAACCACTTTTTTGTTTATTTACCACATTAAGTGTAATTTACCTTTCCTGGTTACAGGATGTATGGATTGTACCATTTCAAGAGCATTAAGAGATGTGCCGTCATGAAGGTACAGAACACAGTCTAAATGCACAGTCATTCTGTGCATGTGCAGCATTGGAACAGACTGTTTGGGTCTGTCCCACTGTCAGGATCTGGATTCACCCCCCACCAATTAGCAGAAGGCAGTGTTTATTTAAACACTGCTCAGCCCCTTTCTCCCCCAGCTGCACCTTCTGCACCGACGGTAGATATTCTACTTCTTTATTTAGTTTCATTACTGAAGGAAGATGGTTTATCTTTCTCCCATTTGTGGTCATACACTGAATGATGTATGAAATCGATGTGCAGAAACTCTAAGAAAACTTCTGAAAACAGATGGTGGGCTTGATCAACATAGTTTGATTTCCCTGGTCATCCAATTAAGCAATTACTGGAGCATATGTCTTCTAATAAAAATTTCCCTCTAATACACTTCAATCTCTCCCTTTTCAGGCCCAAAAATAAGCCTTTTCTAGCTGAGCAGATCCTGCAGAATTACTACAGGCTTCCCATTTACTATATATTACTGACACTTTGATGATCACATAACTTTACTGCTATTGAATTGCTATTTTTCACAGGAGCATCTTTAAGGCTCCTGAACTATTCCACCTCTTTGTCACTTATTTCTAGAGATGTGTTTTTTTGATCTGGTTCTAAATCATCATCGTATTTTGGTTTTGGCAAAACCTCCCTCAATTGCTTTGGTTTTGGAGTTCTTAAAAAAAATTATTTAAACCTGCTAAAATGACATAGGGCCAGATCCAAACTTAAGGTCATTTTATGTATGCAAGCGTACCCAAGTTTCTCACTACTAAGTATAGTAGTGAGCTAAACTCCAAATAGCAAGTGATTGGAAAAAAATGTCAGCTCCGTCACTGATGGTCATTACCAATAGGCTTTGGTACATTTCCCATATGTAACTACTGTAGCCTATTAAACAACACTGTTTCCTCCTTCCACAGGGTTTGGAAGCCCTGGTTCTCTCATTTCTCTTTTCATTTTAATTGTTTACTGTCCGGTTCTACTTAAAACATACTCCTCTTATACTAGGCTTGCAATTGGTTCCTCCCCCTGGCGGATGACACTAGGATTCTTGTTTCTTGGGATTTTTTTTTCCTGTACTCTTTTTCTTATACTTCCCTATATCTTTTTCTCCTTTCTTTTAGTCTATACTCCCACTCCACTCTTTCTGCTTTTCTCCCCTTATTTCTCAACTCTCTCTTTTTCTCTTCTCTTTGTCCATGTCCTCTTGTCTACTTAAAATAAAATCCAACAGTATTTTTGTACACCTGCTGCTACACCTTTTTCAAGTTTTATTCCGTAGGTCCATGCATCTGATTACTGTGAAATCCAGTTTGTTTGATTTTTCTTTATTGAGTACCGATCTCAGAATATTATCACAAGGGGAATTCAGTTTCGTTATACATGTTGTCATATGATACCATTGTGCTTATTGTTGTAATCTGTTGTCAAAATAAAGAGATTACAAAAAAGAAATGTCAAACCAAATCTGATATTGTATATAAATTAATATTATGATAATATATAACCCTTTATTATAAAATATTGGTTTGCCCTTTTCATAGTTATTACAAATGTAATATGCAATATCCCGGGTCTGCGAACTCCTCTTGCTTTTTTTCCACACTAACACAGTAGTGGCATCTAGAAAAGACTAGTGCATCCGATGTGTAGCAGTAACAGGCTAAATGCTATCACTTTGTCATCTTTTAAACTGTTCCACAACCTTTTGCTCTATCCTATAAGTCTTTTTCATCAAGAACCATATAACTTTAATATATAGGGTACAGCAAAAATTAAATTAAAATTAAATTAAAATATAAACATTCCAATGTTTCACATGCTTGAATAATTGCTCCTAATTAACCTTGTATGTCACAAAAAATGTAGTCTAAATTCACTATGTAAATGTGTAAAGGGATTTAAAGAGTCAAGTCTAAAGCTGGCCACACACTAGAGCGATTATCGGGCCGATTTTCCAATTATTGTAGATTGGACGAATTATCGCTGTAGTGTGTGGTGCCAATACTTTCCCGAAACTCACGATAATCTTCCAAAAATGGCCACCAGCAGATAATCGCATCTCATGGGATTCCTGTATGATTATCGTTTATCGTTAGCAAAATCGTATAGTGTGTGGGCATTACAGATAATCGTACAAGTTTACTAACAATATTTATGTTCTTTCCACACCCCTGTAGGGTGTGTCTATCTCGATGTACGTTCTTCTTGTTTATTTCCCGTGACCAGTACTTGCAAGTGGCGTCATATAATTACAGAATAAAACATCATGTATTTCAACAACTTGCCTTTATGGAAACTAAACCTGCAATTAACCATCATTGTGTTTGCGTGTTCGCACGAATCTTCGTATGGAGTGCGTTACAGGATATACATGTATATTTGCAATAATGATAAATAAAGAAGGTGTATTATGACCCTTTATGACCCAGTCTACCAAGTGCAATGTAGGCCAACTTCCATGTTAAATCTGTTTATGATGCACTACAAGAGTCAAAGACTTTTTTTTTTATTATAGCACTTCACCTGAGAAATGTTGAGAAAATAAAGGTTTGATGATGGACCTTTTTTGCTTTGCATCACAAACTACCATGTAGTCAAATGTACAAATTAAATATAGCAGTATTGCTGTATTAATAAAGACTAAAATAAATGAATAAAGCATGTATTATACAGCAGGATTTCTATAAAAAAATCAAACACAAATTGTATAGCTACAAGTGACAGTTAGCAAAGGAAATGATAAAGTGATAAAATAAACATGTCAATCAAAAACTCAACAAAGAGATACACTTTGTTTCAAAATATAAAACAAAATACTTTGTTCTTTGTAGGTACTTTGAAGCGGAGGCATTCAAGCAATTCAATAATTTCATGAGGCTAAACAGAACTGGAAAAGATGCTATTAAATATATTAGACTTGCTACCTTACTATAAACTAATAGAAAAAGAAATCAGACTCAAGGTCCCACCTACAGTAATAAAAGTAAAAAAAGGTCACAAAATAAGCAATTCTTACAGAAAAATAATAAATAATATAATAGAAAACAATGCTCTGTACAACTCTTTATTCTAAAAGACATCATGTTGTAATATACTGTATGTTTTACATGGTGACTAAGGCATTCAACTCAAGGGAAAGAATAGAACAAAGTTTGTGTTTTATATAGCAACAGTGGCAGATTTTCCTTTGGGCATTTGCCTATGCTTGCCCTTTGCTGGAGGTCGACCAGGAAGGGTGGGGTGTGGATTGCAATGCCAACATTTAGAAAACCAACAGCTATCCTGCTGCAACTAAAATGCCGACAGGGTTAACTGCTCAACTTTTTTCTATCTTAAAAAAGTCATTAAGTCTACACCTGTCAGACAGGATATTGTAAATCTAACACTTCAAGGATTATTGTATTTGACAATATTACAGTAATCTTTGAAATCATGTTTAGCCACTCAAAATCTTCACACATATACAATTAATCAACTAACAGTATTAGCAGTAACACTAAATAATCTAGTGTTCTGTGCGCAAGCAGAACTGAACGTCAGGGTGGGCCATGCATTCTGCATGTATAATGTATATATCCTGCAACAGTGGTGGGATTAAGTATGCATCCATCGGCACCTATTTATAGGGCACTTGCCCTATAAAACTCACTCTAGTTACGCCTCTGCTCTAAGCTGTCAGTGGCTGGCTGCTTAAGACAGGACTTTAGTATATGAGTTCTGAGTGCTGTTTATAAACACACTGCCAGCGGCTGACAGTTGCCTGCGCTGTGCACGCAGGTAGAGGGGGCGAGGGGCAAATCCAAAACCCCCATCTAGACTCGGGTGCCATCTCCTTGCTATGGATCCAAGTCAGACTATTTTAGCCCTGTTCTGACGGTGGTGGAGTTGGGGGTTGTTTGTTTTAGAGATTTAATCTATTAACCAATTTAGTTTCTATTTTTTTATATAAATATTCTGAATACTATTACATGACTGTTTCAACCCTTCTATAACAAATAATGAAATATATCTTATGTTGTCAACAGATGCATCAGCCAAAGCACTGATTCTCTCTCACACCTTCTTTCATAAGACAGCCTCCCCATTCTATGAAATGTACATAGGTGTCAGATAAACCTTGTTGAGGATATACAGATAAATTTGCTGAAACCTTAAGAGATATCAGTCTTGCTCTCCTGTCAGACCAAATGACACAATTTGGGATATATATAGGAGAATGTGCAAAGGGTAGAGAAATTTTGTATTTCAATTTAGATGTCCATCTCAGGGAAAGGGAGTGATCCAGATCAGACAGAACAGATCCATTCAGGGGAATATTCCAACTATTACAGAAGTCCAAAAAGCCTTCAAAAAATCTATCACCTCCAATAGTTTAGTAGGGGTGTGGGTCCCCACAAAGAACAGCCTTATTTCCATAGGGCCGTTTACTCCCAGCCAGTTTCGATCTGGCTGGCATATCGATCCCCGGAGCACCGTGTGGCTAAACTAACCCCTATCCTTCCCCTAATTCTAACCCTCCCCTTCCATTACCCTAACCGCCTTACCCCACCCGCCAATACTAAAACTCCCTGGAGAGGTTACTCACCTCTATGTAGCTGTCATCCGGCGGGTCTGCGAAAATGAATGGGCGAGTATGCCAATCGGCACACTCACACATTCATAAAAAAATAATTCTAAAATGGCCCCCTATTCGAAATAGAGAAAGCTGAAAAGTAACTTTCGGCTATATATTTCTCAAAGCCAGCAATCGGACCGGAGACTGCAACCGAGTTTAGTATAGTATATAGTCAGTGTGTCGCACTATTTTATCATCCCCATACCTCTACCAAATACCTCTAATCAAGGGGTCACAGCGAACAAGCCACACCAGGGGCCCCACCACCAGAGCAAACAAGGTGGAGGAAAGGGGGTCTGTAGTATAACGTAACATGCATAGCCTAGCTCTTGGAGCAGCATACAAAATCTTGACCCAGCATAAGTTATTAAGTTATAAAGTTATTCCCCAGCCCAAATCTACAGAAAACCTCTCAAAAATATGGTCATTCCACTTGACGAAGGCTTTGGCTGCGTCCAAGGACACTACTAATGCTCCCGACCCCACAAACTTTATAAAATTTTAACATTTTTCATGTCACTGCAACTGATTTTAGAAAGTCATGCTAATGCCAGGTATTAGACTCTGACCCTTTTTATTAATAATTTGGCCACCGCACATGCGATGGCCAGGAGAGAGGGGTTCCCACACACACATTTTTTTGTGATCATTGGATGTACTTGAATTATGGTGTTTATAAACACAGTAATCACATTAAATTTCTCTTATAAAGACAACTGAAGAAATACAACAAACATGTTCATAATTTAATATAGATAGCATAAATTGAAGCTAAAATTTGGGGAAATATAATTTCTACAAAATAGCAGTCGATACTAAAGTGTAGACTCCACATCCCAACTTTGTCATTAGTTTATCTTATCTTAATTCCTATCTTATCTTAACACCAGTGGACCACTTTTGTATCCATCACCAGGATTTTGAGACCTCCACCCCCTGCCCTTTTTCCCTCAGACCTTTAGCAACCAAAGGCATCAGCTTTAAGCTGCGTTCAGCTTGACTGCATAGCAAAATTAATATACCGTATTTCCCCATGTATAACACGCTCCCTTGTATAAGACGCCCCCCATTTTTGGAGCCTAAATTAAAAAAAAAAATTTTTTATGTATTTTTTAAATATTATTTTTGGCCTTAGTTAATTAAAAATGGGGTGCATCTTATACAAGGGATCAGGGGATGCAACACTGAACTTACCTTTGCTGTCCCTCTGGTGGTGTCAGGCTCTCTCCCATGCCGCTCTGACTCAGACTGTTTCCCTTGTCGCGCAACTTCATTGTACAGCGCGCACCGCAAGAGAGACAGTCTGAGTCACAGCTGCCGGAGGGACCACCGGAGGGACAGCAAAGGTAAATTCAGTGTTGCATCCCCTGTATAAGACGCACCTGATTTTTAGACCAATTTTTTTGTCTAAAAAAAGGTGCTTATTATACATGGGAAAATACGGTAATATCATCAACAGCCAGTGCTCTCCAACACAATGTTTAGACTATTGTCCTAGTCAGACAGACCAAAAGGTCTTTATAGAACTGATGGCAAACACAGAAATCTCTGTTATACTATTTGGAAATGTATAGTCTCCTTACCATATGCTGAAACTTTTACATTATTACTCAAGGATTGCTGGAGAGATCTCATTGGGTACTGTAATAACCGCTAATTGGTGAGTAAACATACCTTTATTGGTTTATAAATGGTCTACAGTTGGGCTGAAGGAATGGCAACCTGTAACCCCTTGGAATTTTATAAAGGCCCAGTGGTAGTTATATCACAAATTAATAGTTATCAACAACATTTACCTCCAGCAAAACAGTTTACCTATATTTGACCAAGATAAACAACTGTTGATACTGCACTGGTATGCCACTACATAGCTCCTGTGCACATGTGCACAATAAAAATCTTTTGATTTCTCCTCTCCTTTATAACCATCTAGAGATGCAGATGGAGGAGGATGTTTGTTTATGCACTACTTCTCTTGGCACGCCTTTGAAGATTGGCAGTGCTTCAAATGAGTTTGAA
This sequence comes from Limnodynastes dumerilii, assembly GCA_011038615.1. Lineage (NCBI taxonomy): Eukaryota > Metazoa > Chordata > Amphibia > Anura > Limnodynastidae > Limnodynastes > Limnodynastes dumerilii. The sequence goes on from WWET01001062.1 coordinate 315,810, forward strand.
ATTTTTCAGCTGTTATGACAGAGTGCTCACTCAATACATATGAATCAATTGCAGAAACTCAGCTGAATCAAGTTCATGAAATCCTCTTCTTATCATTTATGAAGCCTACTATTGTCCACTTTTAAAGCACAGGCCTGAACTTACTGTTGTGGGTTTCAAACCTTAAATCTTAAAGAGCCTTCCTATCTCAAATAACAATTTGCTAAAAGCAAATATTGGCTGTTGCAACAGCAAGATCACTAAAGGGTGAATGGGATTACAGCTTGATAATCTACAATTAAATACACAATTTGCTCACACAGCACCTTCTGATCTGTCAATTTTAACTAGCAGCCAAGTAACCAGTTAGGTGCTCTTATATTCCTTCTTATATTTGCCTCATCCTTTGACCGGATCCAGACCCCTGCATGCTTTCCGTATGTGCGGTGTCTGTCCGTCCAACAGAGAGAGGGGATTGAACACTCCCTGTCACTCCCATCTCTCGTACATGTAAATCATGCCGCTGATCTGCATATGACCACTGATCTGCACAAGTGTGGGAGCCCCCTCCCACACTGCACAATCACCATGCTTCCCCTCACCCACTTTAGCGGGTGGAGGGGAAGCACAGCCCATTTCCTATGAGGTGGGCTCATACGGAACAAAGTTTGCGTGACCTTGGGTGCACAAGCAGCCTAACGGACCTAACTCTAGATCCGGTCCCTATTCATTTTCTACATTAAAAAGGTTACATTGCATTAACACTGATAGGGAATAGGCCCCTTCATACTGCTCACACTACTCTGTTTAATTTCAACATGTCTCCCCAAAATAATTGTTTTTTTTAATTTGTTCAATTTAAAACTTGCCACAATAGACCAGAAGGAGTAAGACCACAACTGATCCAAATTATAGACATAGCTACCTAGACCAGGTGATTGCAACAGAAGGTCTTGCAAATTTGTCTATATTATTTCTATTACACTGTGACATTCTGTATGTATTTACAGCTATATAAGAGCCAGAAAAAACTGGACTTATACACTGAGAAAAAGAGTAGTGTAACTAGAGGTTCTGCGCTCCTCCTTACTGTCGCAGATACTATACCACAAGGGGTTAACACCAAGAAACCCCCACAATCGATAAAACTAAAAACAAATTCAGTATTAGTCTTTAAACAGTATATACATGAATGTGGTATTAAAGTCCGCGCCTAAGGATAATCATCCGACTGGTAGTTACAGGATTCACATCTAAGAGCAATCATTAAAAGTACCTTAGATCTTCTTGTTAATTTGCCAAAGGTACAGTTTCTTTCGGATGCAGTCTACCGTTTTTTCTCTGGTGTCTTCTGTCCGTTAATCTCCGTGTGGTAAGGAAAACAGAAGCTCCTATATGGCAGTCTGCTTCCAGGTATTCCTGATGTGTGGTCCTTATTTGTATCTCCGTATTGGTACCAAAAAAAGAAGAATAGAGAGAAAAGACCTTGCGCAATATTGTGGGACACTGAAAAGAGAGGGTTGAAAGGAGTAATATTGTGGGACACTGAAACTCCTTTCAACCCTCTCTTTTCAGTGTCCCACAATATTGCGCAAGGTCTTTTCTCTCTATTCTTCTTTTTTTGGTACCAATACGGAGATACAAATAAGGACCACACATCAGGAATACCTGGAAGCAGACTGCCATATAGGAGCTTCTGTTTTCCCTACCACACGGAGATTAACGGACAGAAGACACCAGAGAAAAAACGGTAGACTGCATCCGAAAGAAACTGTACCTTTGGCAAATTAACAAGAAGATCTAAGGTACTTTTAATGATTGCTCTTAGATGTGAATCCTGTAACTACCAGTCGGATGATTATCCTTAGGCGCGGACTTTAATACCACATTCATGTATACACTGAGAAAAAGAGTTCCTGTACTTTTCTTCCATTTCTACAGATAAGTAGTAAACAATAAACAATGTGTTTATTTTGATGAGGTGTTTCAGATTATTCATTTTAGTACAGCAGCTACTAAATTACTTCCAAATTTGGTAAAGCCCGAACAAGAGATTGATTATTGAGATGCATGGAATGCAAATAATTTGATTGTGTCATCAGAGAAAAGCTCCTCCTTGGTATAGTGGCAAAACTGTGAGTCCATATATTAACCACGGATAAAGGGACACCATTTAAGACCTTCACTATCAATAGCTGACAGACTTGACTTGACCTGGACTAGACCAGGACGGGTACAGGACTTGAATAGACTTGATTTGACCTGGACTGGACCAGGACTTGAACAGGACTTGGACAGACTTGACTTGTGGAAAGCTGCAGCACTACTCAGCAACCAGGCAGGAACCAGGCACCTTGTTGAGTGAAAAAGTTATTCTTGCACAGGTTACACTTACTGATAAGTCACTGCAAGTAGCAATAAGCTGCGCCTGTGATGATAATCCGTCTCACAATCACTATTTGGAATTCTCAACTTCAAAATCTCCCAGTATAGTGCAATATAATAAAACAATATATATAATTAAGGGTCACAGACCACGGGGTTAAGTCACTGTAACAAGTACTTTCATGATTTCAATACGTTCTTAACCCCTTCTTTGTGGAGATGCAAATATTTCCTGTAGACAATGTCTTTTGCTCCTTTTCTCTTTATGTGCAATAGTCAATAAACTTTTTTTCAAATAAAAAAGTATTTCGCAAGTTGACCTCTGTGTTTTCTTTGTCCTAATATTCAGTCTCTCCACACTCGACACTCCAATGTTTTGGTATGAATTTTAAATAAAAAACAAAACATGGCACAATCTCATCGTATAGTTTGTTAATATGCTCAAAACGTTGTAATGTAAGGTATGCTTATTATAAAAAATATCTTGTTCATATAGCACATCAAACAAATCTCTGTGCACCAGCCAAGGTTTCTTCTAATAAGAATTCCCTTTTATGGTAACTGTGAACAATTTTTTGCCACATATAGTAATATCGGATTCACATAGAAAGCAAAAGATAACACAATCTCATCGCATAACTTATTAATATGTCCAGATATATTATAATATGGGTTATGCTCACCATAGGATTCTCTTGTTCACAAAACTCATCATAACCCAAATCAGTTCTGCTGGTCTCCTGATGCTGTCCCGGTCTTAATGGTTCCACTAACTTGTTGCCATCCAGTGAGATTGTTCCAAATAATCTCTTAGAGAATTACACATAAATGAAATGGCTTATTTGTTCATAATGTGGGAGTCAATAATTGCCTGGACCCGTGGGTGAAATGACCAAGATTTTTAATTCACATATTTAAAAACCATAAAATCTTCAACATAAAACAAATTCACACTTACAGTGTGCACATTGCAGGGTAAGTAACAGAAAGAAACCTTCCCTTCAGATCTTCAATCCCTTATACTAACATATGTCATTTCTGGAGCCCCTTGAAACACTCATATAAAAGGAAAAGAGAATGTGTTCAGCGTACTCTCCTGTTATTCTGCTACAAATGCCCCTTCTGACGCGTTTCAAGAAACTTAGTGCTCTTTATCAAGGTCTTTGAATTTCCGAAATGACCTACTAAGCATGTGTAGTAGGTCATTTCCGCAATTTATGTACCAGAGAGATAGTTTAGTCAGAGGGAGGCGTGCTAATGCCGCCTCAGGGTGGACTTAGGTAGAAATTAGAGGATTTAGATTAGCTTCTTAAGAAGGAGAACACGCACGGTTACTTAAGAAAGCCCTATGGCATTCTTAACAGAGAAAATCTGCAGGTGTAAATACATGACAGTTATGTTTTGTAAATATTACCACAGAAAAGGACAAAACTAAAACATCGGCTTTCTGCACCTGACATGTAACTAAGCAACAGGAAATAAGACAAGATAGACTTGGAGATGAACCCAGAATTTGAAATTTTACACTTGTTTAGAGTTAGTTTTCATATGATTTTTGAAGTTTGAACATTGTGTTCATCATCAGGGGAATATTGGAAAATGAGAAGAAACAACTTCCAACATGGCCAACATGGCCACCAAACCAACACATAGGGCCAGATTCAATTACATTCGAGCACCGGGGAAAATAGATGGGAAATAGCTTGCGTTGCGCTTTTTCCCTTTTATTCAAGTAGCCAAAG
>WWET01001062.1:323580-336406 GCA_011038615.1 Limnodynastes dumerilii
TTGCTAATGGTAAAGTAAACTTTAGATTGCGGGTGTTGCAATTGAGATACTCAGCGAATTTAACCAAGCTGGTCTTTTCATAAACCCAGAAACACAGCACATCATCAATGTATGTAAGAAACGGATTTGAATTTGCCCAGATATGTTTGTCTTCAAAATGTGGAGAACAGGTTCACATAACTGGGTGCAAATTTCAGAAAACTGAAGTTGTTTCTGGTGTTACATCCTGGACTGCTGGATTCTGTTTTGCCTCTAGGGGTGAACCTGGACCAATTATTCCTATTTGTGGACATTACCATGACCTGCCCCTAGGGGCTGCTGTTGGACTCTTGTGGACTAATTACAGGCCCATCACCTACACCTGCGCTTTGCCCTTATATATTTGTCCTCCCCAAAGCTAGGGGTGGGTCATTATTTCCTGCTCCCTGTTGTTCTGTGTTTGCTTGCTGATGTCTGCTATGTTCTTGTAATCTGACTCAGCTTGTCTGCATTCTTTCTCATTCTCTAAGGTTTATTGTCTGTTTTTATGTTATTGATAGTTGTTCTTTATTACCAGTGTCTGGAACCTGTATACGTTGCCTAGCATCTGTTATCCCATCCTTGTGTACTTAGTCTGTAATCTGTTCCCCATAGCTGTATGCCTTGCCTAACTTCCGTTATCTCTCACCTGTGCATTTCCTTGTAATTTGTTATCTTGTTCTTGTGTATAGTCGCTTTGTGTTGTTTCTGTAAGGTGTACCTGTTCTGTTACTCAGCTACCTACAATAAATCTCTACTTCTTATATTGGTCTACTGTATCTTTGCATCAATCCCTAGATATTCATAACATCTGGCTGTGTGAAGTTCTTTAGAGCCAGATAAGAGACATTTTTTTTATTACTCTTTTTTTTTTATTTGCTGATATTTTTGATTTTTTTAGTGTGATTTTATCACGGTACCTCTCTCTCAAGTACTGATGTTGTTTGTTCAAGATTGGTCAGAGCTGGCAGCCTGCACATGCACATTATTAAAGAAAAGGGGAAAAGCAGTTTTAGACTTTCATATTATATATATATATCACAGATATAATGAATGAATAAATAATTAAATAATAATTGCTTGAAAAGTCAGTCCGCATATTAGTTTTATAACACTAGGTTCGCATCTTCCCCAAATAGTAACTTCTGCTTGACGCCAAGAATAAAGAATCTAAAAGAGGACAACATAGTGAAGTAAGCATTTAATAAACAAATAATGTATATCCAGGGTATGTGTACCAAAAGGTAAGCGTGAGCAAAGATAAAATATCAATTGATAGTGTGATGTTTTCCCTTGGCTGGTATTTTATTTTTGCTCAGGGTTATCTTTTGATATGCATACTGTAAGTTATCTATACATTATTATTTAGTGCAATTTTTTATATCTTTAGCAAGGCATTAAAAAAAAAATATTTTCAAAAGTATTGTTTTTTTATTTTATTTACATGGCCATACAGGCAGCGAAACGGCTATCATAAATGAAGGGTCAGCCCCTTCTGCATAAGCACTGATGTACGTAACTTTGTGCTGTCAGAACATCTAGCGCATGCATGCACAAATGTTCTGACACAGGGGAATTACGCAAATAACTTACATAAGTCCCCTATCGGATCTGGCCCAATATTACTGGTGTATGTCACTAAGTCTGATTTACAAATCTGTGCGCAAATCCTACGTAGCTTGCGTAAAAAAAGTTATTATGCATGCGCAGTTCAACCGTACCTAAAAATACACATGGAAAAAAGTAGCGAAATCATAAGGTGAATCCCCTGTCTTCAATTATCTGTGTCCTCAACCCAGGGAGTTAACCAACTGAGCTCTCTTTCTTGTAATCTCCTGTCTTTATTGGAGTCTCTAGTGTCTATCATCATCACTGAAGTCACCAGTCTGTGTCCTCATTACTGTAATCACATGCTTATGTCCACATCACTGTAGTCACAAGCCTGTGACCTAAGTTCTTCCAGCACAATAATAATCTACTGCACTTTTCCTGTTTATTCCTGGATATCAGGGCCAGCCCTAGCTATAGCCAGTATAGGCGACTCACCTATAGCGGCATCTTGTTAGGAGGGCACCCCAGGCAAAATAGGAAACCCAGCACATGTGTAGCAGCTCCCCCCCCCCCTTGTAAAGCAGAGAGATCTTCAGTCAGCTGCCAGCACAGGCACCATTGTGCCTCCACTCTGACCCTCTAATAGCAGAGCTGATATTCTGCTAGGGGGCACCAACCATATCTTGCCTAGGGCACCAAATTGACAAGGGCCGACCCTGATACAGCATCTGAATTACTGTTGCCTGTCATAGTTATAGTCCACCATCCTCCACACGCTTTCTACTCTCTCTGGAGTACCAGCTCAACTGTAGCAAGTATAGCTTGCATCTGACTTTCACCTGTGTACTTCCCACCACGCCTCTAGTGCTTACTGTATATAACACATAGTAGCCTACTTTAAAAAAATTAATTTCAAGGAGAAAAGTAAAAAGCATAGGGGCGGTCCTTGCGTCACCAGGTGGCGGTCCCTGCATTGCCATGGAGCGGTCCCTGCGGCGCCAGCGTTTGTGTATGGGTGTCCTGCAAAGTAATCACTTATACATTTCAAAAGTCAAATATTTCTAGTTGGATTTGGCTTTGTATGTACTAGAGTGATTTTATGTATTCTCCACACCTTCCTCCTACTCCCTTGTATTCTACAAACTTCACATACTCCCCATGCATTCTTCAGACTTCCCCTGTATTCTCTAGACTTACCCAAAAGCCACTGTGTATTCTCCAGACTTCCTCATACTCAACTGTGTATTCTCCAGACTTCCCCATACGCCCATGTATTCTACAGACTTCTGCATACTCCCCTGTGTATTCTCCAGACTTCCCAATACACTCCTGTATTCTCTGGACTTCCCCACACTCCTCTGTGTATTCTACAGACTTCCACATACTCCCCTGTGTATTCTCCAGACTTCTCCATACTCCCCTGTGTATTCTTCAGACTTCCCCATACTCCCCTGTATTCTCCAGACTTACCCACATGCCCCTGTATTCTCCAGACTTCCCCATACTCCCCTGTATTCTCCAGACTTCCCCATACTCCCCTGTGTATTCTCCAGACTTCCCCATACTCCAATGTATTCTCCAGACTTCCCCATACTACCCTGTATTCTCCAGACTTCCCCATACTTCCCTGTGTATTCTCCAGACTTCCCCATACTCCCCTGTGTATTTTCCAGACTTCCCCATACTCCCCTGTATTCTCCAGACTTCCCCATACTCCCCTGTATTCTCCGGACTTCCCCACACCCCTCCATGTATTCTCCATACTTCCCCATACTCCCCTGTGTATTCTCCAGACTTCCCCATACTCCTCTGTGTATTTTCCAGACTTCCCCATACTCCCCTGTATATTCTCCAGACTTCCCCATATTCCCCTGTATTCTCCAGACTTCCCCATGCTCCCCTGTGTATTCTCCAGTCTTTTCCATACTCCCCTGTATTCTCCAGACTTACCCATATGCCCATGTGTATTCTCCAGACTTCCCCATACTCCCCTGTATTCACCAGACTTCCCCATACTCCCCTGTATTCTCCAGACTTCCCCATTCTCCCCTGTGTATTCTCCAGACTTTCCCATACTCCCCTGTGTATTTTCCAGACTTCTCCATACACCCCTGTGTATTTTACAGACTTCGCCATACTCCCCTGTGTATTCTCCAGACTTCCCCATACTCCCCTGTGTATTTTCCAGACTTCCCCATACTCCCCTGTGTATTCTCCAGACTTCCCCATACTCCCATGTATTCTCCAGACTTCCCCATTCTCAACTGTGTATTCTCCAGACTTCCCTAAATGACCCTGTGTATTCTTCAGACTTCCCCATATGCCCCTGTGTATTCTCCAGACTTACCCATACTCCCCTGTATTCTCCAAACTTCCCAATACGTCCGTTTTCTACAGACTTCCCCAAATGCCCCTGTGTATTCTTCAGATTTCCCCATATACCCCTATGTATTCTCCAGACTTCCCCATACTCTCCTTTATTCTCCAGACTTCCCCATACGCCCCTGTGTATTCTCCAGACTTACCCACACTCCCCTGTACTCTCCAAACTTCCCCATACGTCTGTTTTCTCCAGACTTCCCAAAATGCCCTTGTGTATTCTTCAGACTTCCCCATATCCCCCTATGTATTCTCCAGACTTCCCCATACTCTCCTATATTCTCCAGACTTCCCCATATGCCCCTGTGTATTCTCCAGACTTACCCATACTCCCTTGTATTCTCCAGACTTACCCATACTCCCTTGTATTCTCCAGACTTTTCCATAATGTCAGTTTTCATGTCTGCCCCCTTATTGCCAGCCTCCATCTGCCCCATTAATGTCAGCCTCCATGGCTGCCCCCTTAATGTAAGCCTCCTTGTCTGGGTTTTAACGTCAGCCTCTATATCTGCCCCTTAATGTCAGCCTCCATATTTGCCCCTTAATGTCATCCTCCATATCTGCCCCTTAATGTCAGCCTCCATATCTGTCAGCCTCTATGCCAGCCTATTTATTTCGTTTCTCACTTACCTTTGATGTGTTCTGCCTTCCTCCGCGGTGCTCCTGTCCAGCTCTTGGGACAGTTGGGGAGCATGGCTCAGCTGAGCTGGTCTCCGGTAGATAAGGCTGCTCTCCCAGGAGTCCAGGGCATCTCCCAGATCTCCCAGAATTCCAGGAGTCTCCCGGACATTCTGGGAGAGTTGGCAACCATGATATAACAGTATGAATTATGTCAGTTGATTTCTTTCCTGCTGTCTGGAAAAAAGGTGGAGTCAGCAGCAGGTGTAAACTAAAGCTGCTAAAAATGTCTGTCCCACAAAAAAAGGGGCAAACAACTGTAAGGGCCAGTCATATCCATGATTGCACCTAATTGTCTAAGTTCAAATTTATATTAATATTTATGTTTGGTTATATCCTTTTACCAAAATCTAGGCCAAATCATTCTGGGAAACCACCAAGTCTGTGCTCTGTTAGATGTAAAGATTTGAACTACTGTTTCCCCAGTTGGGTACCTCTTTTTCTGATACTTACCGCTCACTGCTTGGTTGACGTGTTCCTATTTAAGTATCACTGTTTATCTCTGTATGTAGTATCTCCTTGTACAGTGTTTACTAGTGTACTATGCATACACATTGCCTCTATCAAGTTATGTGCAAGAAAAGGATAAAAGGAAAAATGTTAGACAATACTTACTGTGATGTAATCTGTGTTGTATTTGCTTGAAACTCCAATAAAAAAAAATTACAAAATGTCTGTCCCACAAACTAAAGTTACCAAAAAGGATATGCTTTACATACATACTATTCTCTAGAACAGTGGTTCTCAACTTGTTTTTTTTTTGGGAGTACCAGTTGCCTATCATGAAATCATGTCAAGCACCACTTTGCATATCATGTAGACACATACCCACAATGCGATATATATATGTTCAGGGTTTTGTTGGTTACATATTTTTGCATTAGATTTTAAGGTATATTTTCTTCATATGCCATTTAGTCCCCAAGAAATGTTATAAATTATGTCCTAATCCATTTGGTACTATAGCTCCCTACAGCTTTGCCCAGTTGCCCACAGACCACCTGACAGTGGTCCAAGTACTAACAATGGTAACTAGTACCACTGGTTTAGAACTCATATTCTGGAAAGCAACGCCTTTAGAATTTAATGATTGTTCATCTGCATCTCTGAAAAAAATGTGATTTCTAGTAATAGTTTGATTTATGGAGTGTTGTGAAGTAAACAATAAATTTGGTGTTTGGGGCTGATAACAAAAGACACAAAACAACTAAATTTGCAATATAACAAATATTTTTTCAATCCAATGTTTAAGGCACTAAAGAAAAGTGCACAATAATCGCTGTAATTTAAACTGTTGCAGTAATTGCTTTCCAAATCCATTTATACTCATCTCCTTTAAAACTGTACTTAAAGTTTGCTGCATAGATCTATGCAGACACAAAAATGTTTGATGACGACAGTAAGAGTCATTTTCGAATAATCTCTGACTGAACTAGAAGCTTGATTCCCTTTCACTTTAAACAAGAGTATTTGCACAGGACACTAAAACATATTGTAAGCTTTATTAGGCAAAGAAAGTATCCCTTAACAGCGATATGGCCTGCATAAAAAATCTGTTAAGACTAACTCTACGGAGAGCTGCAATTACACCTAATTATGTTTGTTGTTTAACAAATAGTGTATTTACACTGTTTCGCGAAAGAAGTGCCATGAAGCGTTACGCAATATGAGGACACATCTGTATATGATCAATCGTATTGCAATTTAATTTATATATTTCTTTTCTTCTTGGTTGAGGAAATGTAAAATTTTATGGCTATAAGAGACAACTATGCAATTAAGTTGGTGTTGTCACTAAAGGTTAAATATTTTTAACTTTCATGACATGGAGGTTAATCACATGCACTAGGAGGTGAGAGATGATAGATGTTATCAGGTGGACATTTCCCTGACCTGCCAATAAGGGCTGCTATGGAACTTGTTGTTTAGTGTGAACATTTTCCTTACCTGCCCCTAGGGCCACGATGTTTAATTTACAGCACCTGAACAGGTAGGATATAATGAAGTCTCTAGCTCAGGGGTGTCAAACTCAAATTCATCGGGGGCCGCATCAGCAGTTTGGTCCCCATCAAAGGGCCGGTTGTATCTGTAGGTCTATGTGTCCACTCTATGTGCCCAGCCATGTGCCCCCTTTTATAGTGCCCAGCCATGTGCCCCCTTTTATAGTGCCCAGCCATGTGCCCCCTTTTATAGTGCCCAGCCATGTGCCCCCTTTTATAGTGCCCAGCCATGTGCCCCCTTTTATAGTGCCCAGCCATGTGCCCCCTTTTATAGTGCCCAGCCATGTGCCCCCTTTTATAGTGCCCAGCCATGTGCCCCCTTTTATAGTGCCCAGCCATGTGCCCCCTTTTATAGTGCCCAGCCATGTGCCCCCTTTTATAGTGCCCAGCCATGTGCCCCCTTTTATAGTGCCCAGCCATGTGCCCCCTTTTATAGTGCCCAGCCATGTGCCCCCTTTTATAGTGCCCAGCCATGTGCCCCCTTTTATAGTGCCCAGCCATGTGCCCCCTTTTATAGTGCCCAGCCATGTGCCCCCTTTTATAGTGCCCAGCCATGTGCCCCCTTTTATAGTGCCCAGCCATGTGCCCCCTTTTATAGTGCCCAGCCATGTGCCCCCTTTTATAGTGCCCAGCCATGTGCCCCCTTTTATAGTGCCCAGCCATGTGCCCCCTTTTATAGTGCCCAGCCATGTGCCCCCTTTTATAGTGCCCAGCCATGTGCCCCCTTTTATAGTGCCCAGCCATGTGCCCCCTTTTATAGTGCCCAGCCATGTGCCCCCTTTTATAGTGCCCAGCCATGTGCCCCCTTTTATAGTGCCCAGCCATGTGCCCCCTTTTATAGTGCCCAGCCATGTGCCCCCTTTTATAGTGCCCAGCCATGTGCCCCCTTTTATAGTGCCCAGCCATGTGCCCCCTTTTATAGTGCCCAGCCATGTGCCCCCTTTTATAGTGCCCAGCCATGTGCCCCCTTTTATAGTGCCCAGCCATGTGCCCCCTTTTATAGTGCCCAGCCATGTGCCCCCTTTTATAGTGCCCAGCCATGTGCCCCCTTTTATAGTGCCCAGCCATGTGCCCCCTTTTATAGTGCCCAGCCATGTGCCCCCTTTTATAGTGCCCAGCCATGTGCCCCCTTTTATAGTGCCCAGCCATGTGCCCCCTTTTATAGTGCCCAGCCATGTGCCCCCTTTTATAGTGCCCAGCCATGTGCCCCCTTTTATAGTGCCCAGCCATGTGCCCCCTTTTATAGTGCCCAGCCATGTGCCCCCTTTTATAGTGCCCAGCCATGTGCCCCCTTTTATACTCCGTGCAGGCACGGAGTAAATTCATTGGAAAAAAAAAAGGGGAGGCTGCAAGGCTGGCGGCGGCACCGCGGGCCATCAGACGAGGTCTGGCGGGCCGGATTTGGCCCGCGGGCCTTGTGTTTGACACCCCTGCTCTAGCTGGTCATTCTGCCTTGCCAGCTGCTTGTTCATTCTCCAGTTCTGCTGCTACTGCCTTGCATGCTTGTGATCCAGCTGCCCTTGTCCTGTTTGTCGATTACTCCTTGGTTTGGTATATATTTATGTTCATTTACATGTTTGTATTTGGATTTTCACTGTGCTCTAGTGTTCACTGTTATCTTGACTTCTGTTTGTATTTGTGTACATCTATATCATTGTATTTAGTTTACGCTTGTGCTCCAGCTTCGTGTTTTTTGTTATTACTACTTTGTGCTCAGTGTTGCCTTTGATTTCTGTTTATACTTCTTTCTGTTTATAGCCTGTAGATTATTCCAGTTCACATTCTCCTTTTAAATGTATTCTGTTGTTTCTACTAGTAAATACACTAATTATTCACTCTCGCCTGGTTATTAGTGCTTTGTTTCACCTGGGGCTGGCTTCCAGGGATCGTAACCTGCTGGGTGTCCTGCCACACAAGCCTATCCCCACATTCAGGCGTTCTAGCAAATACCAGACCCCAGTTATATTCCACACCCTGGGAGCAGTTCCCATAACAAGAATAAATTTGACCCATGTTACCTCATAAGAATTTTCTTTAACATTATACCAATTTACCTGACACCATGTACCAGAAAATAAGGGCTGGTAACCACAGAAACTCATAAAATGTATTTTCAGACTTCTGACATCTGTAACTTCTAGCCAGTATTATCCAGAAATTAGTGTGTTATGATAACCACTCCCATTGTCAGACTTCTGAAAGCCAGGATCTTAACATTAGAAATAAAAGGATATAGACAGGCACTGATCTGCCTTACAAATGTGATATACTTGAATTAACCCTTGTAAAAACACTATGGTGTGTTGGCTGGCGGTGAGAGGGTTCTTGAGATTCCAAAGGGACAACCTATTCTTAGGTACTCCACCAACAAATACCTCCTTGTACAAGGAGATACTACATACGGAGATAAACAGTGATACTTAAATAAGAACTTATTTTGGAAGTCTCTTTATGGGTCAAAATGGGGTGTGGGTCCCCGCAAAGAAAATTCTGCTAAATTCAGATTTCTCCCAGCCAGTTTTGAACTGTCTGGGAGTTCGATTGCATATGCCTCGAGAAGGCATTGCAATTGATCCACGGAGCACCAAGCTTTATTAAAAAAAAATAGTCCCCCAGTCCATTCCCTAATTCTTACCCTAACCCTCCCTTCCTGGCAGACTGACCCCAAGCCAATATCTCCCGCAGCCTGACCTTAACCCCTCCCTTTGCAGCCTGATCCTAACCCTCTCTCCCCTGCAGCCTGACCCTAACCCTCCATCCCCTGCAGCCTGACCCTAATCCTCCCTCCCCTACAGCCTGACCCAAACCCTCCCTACCCCGCACAGATAATTTACTCACCTGTCCCTGGTCCAGCGAGCAGCGGCGGAGGGACATCGCAGTGCGGCGTAAGGATATCACGGATTGCGAAAGTGAGAATGGGTGAAATATGCCGAACGGCATACTCACCCACTCATTAAAAAAAAGTAGAAAAAGGTAAGTATTCGAAAAAGGGACATCCGAAAAGGAACTTTCGGATTTTCCTTTTTTGGTAATCACATTTTCTTAGCGGAAATTGCAACGGTCAAAATGCCATCCCATTGGTTAGTTTGAACATGTACGAGTTTGTAGAATAAAAAAGCAGCTGTGATGCAAAAAGAAACTCACAGACATTGGCCAAAATTTGGAAGTGTGAATCTAGGCTCACATTCTCAAGAAAATATTGTGGTTTAAGTCTTTTGAGGTTACTGAATTATTTTTTATTTTTCTATTCTAACATTCCATATAGTATATGTGCAAGAACCGTATCACTGTCACAATTGCTTAATGGCTTTGACACCACAGATGTGTTTGTGGAAAGTTGGGATCTACTTAGGAGCTTCCTTGAGATATATTATTTGTTTCACTAGTAAGGCTAGTAATCCAGAAATATATTTGTACTTATTCTAAATGAACTAATATTATAAATGTTACATTTCCTTAAATGGAGAGCATACAATTTAAGGAACTTATACTTACTAATGTATTATATTAAGGGTATTGATATGGCACAGCACCGGTTTATCCTCTGTACAGCAATTCCGTGGCAAGCTTGCAGTATCTTTGGACTGTATCCAGAGTTAAGGGTAAATTCCGTACAATAGTGGTTGTGGGCAGATTAGAGCAGCAAACGGAATGAAGAAAGAGTTCAAAGGTAAGTAAATTCTAGGAGTCAAAAGGGGAATATTGGGAGCTGAAGAGACATGATGGGGAATACTGGGCAGCTAAAGAGACAAGATGGGGATACTGGGAGCTGGGAATACTGGGAGTTGGGGATACTGGGAGCTGGAGACACATGATGGGGAATACTGGGAACTGGAGACACATGATGGGGAATACTGGGGGTCTGGAGACACATGATGGGGAATATTGAGAGGCTGGAGAGACATGAACTGGGAATACTGGGAGACTGGAAATACATAAATATTAAGATATATAGTCTGTATTGTGTGGCGGTTTTTAGGATGAAGTGGGACTATGGTTTGCTTTCTTTTATTGTGATTACAAGATTGTGTTTTATGGTGATTACACAATTTCTATTAGCTAGGATGGTCACTGGTGTTAAATGTCAAATTGTTAAAAACAGAAGGGCGCAAATTTTAAGTGCGCAGGGGGCAACAGTCTGTTGAGTTTAAAGCTCTGAACTAGACAAAAAGCAATCTACTGCTAGGAAATACAAATATGGTTGGTTCTATACTAGCTGACCAGTAGAAATGTACAATGCTCTTTCACAAACAATAAAAAAGTGAATATTGAACAACTTTCTAAAAAACAAAACACTAAAATTAATATATAAAAATGTCTGCATTCAAATAGCAAATTAAAGTATGAATTCCTATGCAGCAACAATGTATTTTAAGAGATTTAGGTCTAGATTTACTAAACTGCGAGTTTGGGAAGGTGGAGATGTTGCCTATAGCAACCAATCAGATTCTAGCTCTCACTTTCCTATTACATACCAGAGATTGTCAGCTAGAATCTGATTTGTTGCTATGGGCAACATCTCCACTTTTCAATACCCGCAGCTTAGTATATCTGGCCCTTAGGTAATGTCCATTGCTTGATATTGATTTTATGATCAAAATATACAGGATAGTACAGCAAAAATAAATGTAAATAAACTGTAGAACAAGAAGGGTCTTATTAATAAACAAAACAAGTCAATCACTGTTAATCTTGTTACATTTAAAGGTGAATGCTAACTTCAGGTTACGTCATGGTTGCCGACTTTTGGCAGCTTCCCTCCGGGAGATCCCGGAGAGAAGCTAGCGATGCACGCGGGGGCGGGGCTTAATGATGCTGGTTATGCAAATCGCGCCATTAGGCTCCGCCCCTGGCTCATATTGCCCCGTTTTTTTATTGAAATAGGGGTCGGCACGGGGCTTGATGCCGCAAATTGCGTCATCAAGTCCCTTCCTGTGCCTAGCAACAATAGTATACTAGTATTGCTAGGCAGGGGGGCAGGACTTGAGGCCATGGTTTCAGTGAAACCACGGGCCTCAAGTCACTTGCGGGAGATTTGCTGGCTCTCCCGGGATACCGGGAGTACTGCCCGAATTTCGGGAGTCTCCCGGACATTCCGGGAGAGTCGGCAACCCTGGGTTATGTTCAGTAGCTGGCAGCTGAGGGAAAAATGACTTTTAGGTGGTTGAGGTTACCACAGTAGAACAGATTAAACATGCGTGGGATAAATTAAGGATATCCTAAATCTCAAACTAAACTGAGGGTAAATAGGGTCTAGGGTCAATATAGTTTTAAATAAACAACTGGGCAGACTGGATAGGCCATGTGGCTCTTATCTGCCGAACTTTCTATGTTTCTCTTTATTAATAAATTTTTATATAGCGCCATCATATTACGTAACACTTAACAATTTTAACAGTTGTCATTATAAAACAAGACTGTGTAGTAACAATAATATATTTGCATAGTGTTTTCTTAATCACTATGACTATACATGGTCCTGAGCTCTTATAACACCATATGATTTTTTTTATTTTCTTTTGTGAAAATAAATTGTTATGTCTATATACGTGAGATATAAGATCTTTACTCTTTATTTTAAAATCATAAAGGCTCCATAAACACCAGTTGCCAGGTCACCATGGCAAACAGAAATTTGAACGTGGCAAACAAGATTCACATTTTAGAAGTAGTCACATGCACTGAATATGTATGCAAAAGACTTGCTTGTGCCATTTTTCTCCTCCTCCTCAGTCATTTCTAATGTCAGCCTGTTTATCGATACCATTTTATTACGTTTATCTGTATAGTGGTTTGAAATTTTTTGCTAGTCCAGTTCTCTACCAACTGAGCTATCCAGCTAAATGGTTATTAGAGACTCTTAGAAGAGGTCTTAACTTCGATAAAATGCCTCACAACCACTGTGTTATGCATTAAAATCTTGTTGATTCATTGATATTTTTTATGTTATATTTTATGGACAAATGATCTGTTACGTCTGAAGGGTGATGTCATACAGTTTCTGAAAAACAATGTCTTACAGGCCTTACTTTTATCATTTTGAAAGTTGGAATCCTTATTAAGTTTTAAAGTGACATTTAAACTGTTATAATATCTAATAATGTCCCACTGTTTAAATGGTGAAAATTTTAACATTTTAACATATATATATATATATATATATATATATATATATATATATACATATGTGTTATATGTAT
>WWET01001062.1:336657-350834 GCA_011038615.1 Limnodynastes dumerilii
ATACATACATATGTGGTATATGCATGCTGGGCGTACAGTAAGAACTTGGCTAAGCCCTTATGTACAATTCCGCATTACACACCAGTCTCATTTTACGTGGGGTGGGTACAAAATACTTAAGGTAGGGTTCTGAGATCATAAATACTGGGTGTGCAAAGGAAGTGTACCCAAAGATCGCCCACACAAAAAGTCCATTCTGTACGAGTGGCTGTGCAGACTGATTAATTAATCCAGCTCCGGATTTTTTGGGGTTTAAATATTTGACTTGGCTCCTAGATTACAAAGAAATTTGTCGAGCCCTGCCATAAACATTTTTCTTATTTCTGAAAGGTCACTGTATATTTATGAAGCTCTACTTTTTAGAAATGTCACTGGTTACAAAGGTAAAAATCACTTGACCATTAAAGGAGATATAGAGTTGATCCACAATAGAGAAAACTAGACACACAATTCTGAAACAATATTCTCCATTTCTCCTTTCTTGTATGCACAGTCTGGGCTAATAGCATAGACTTTCCAATGAATTTATAACACTGCAAAAAACCATCTCTATCTCTAAGTGGAAGAAATGTAATTAGCTTCTATATCTCTGACCTCACAGTGCAAGTAGCTTAAAATGTACCTTTTAATAAATTCAAATTATGGTACGAGAACACTTTAATTGAATTGAAAATATCCACAATGCCCACAAGACATCAGACAACAGGACACATCATGACATTAATAGAACAAAAGTGAAATATGAGACTAGTAATTAAAAGTATTAGATGCAAAACTAACTCAAATTCATGAAAGAATATTTTCTAGATAAAAAACAATCATATTACATCTTGTACATAATGAAGCATAGGCGTAAATGTATTCTATGCATAGAGCATATAGCAATTTACTCAAGGATAATCAATGCACATGCATAATAAGAACTGTCTGCCATTAATAATCAATAACAAAATGACTTTGCCATGCTAATGCTGCATCTTCTTAGGGGTTTGTGATTTTGAATGGAAGCATATCCCACGTGCATGATGCCTGTTAGTCTGTTTTTGGTTTGTAAATCGCATTTGTCATACCAGTAAATTTGCTCACATTTTGTTCATCTCCTATTTTTTTTACCTTAAAAATAAGAATTATATTTTGCAGTCTAAATGAGGTTCTCTGCATGTTTTGATATACATATCTGATAACACTGATTGCAAAGTTGGGAATGCATAGGCACATAATCTAAAAATGTTTAGTCTCAGGTAGAAAAACAAAACACACAGTAATAAAGATTTGGGGCCAGATTAACGAAATTGTGATTTTGGGAAAGTGGAGATGTTGCCTATAGCAACCAATCATATTCTAGCTCACTTTCTTTTCACATACTAGAGAATGTCAGCTAAAATCTGATTGGTTCCTATGGGCAACATCTCCACTTTTCCAAACCCGCAGCTTAGTAAATCTGGCCCTTTATAATCATTTTAAATATTATGCACATAATAAGGAAACCAAAGTGAATCAAACAGAATGACCTATAGAAGCTTAAAACAATGTATTCAAATTTATCAAGGGGCAGTAACTTAGCAACACAGGAAGATTTAATAAGACTAGAATGTGGATTGAAAGGAAAAGTACAGATAATTTTTTTGTATTGTTATTATTGTTTACCATAAGTATTTCAAAAGATTAGGGTTATTTTTTTTACTTACCTTTGATCTCATTGTCTTCAAGGTTGATACTCTCAATACACTGTATTTTTGTCAGTACACTAGGGAATGCGTCAAACTTATTTCTTGATAAATTGATCACTTTGAGGTTAGATAAAATACTGACTTCATCAGGGAGGTTTTGAATTACATTTCCTTCAAGATTAAGTTCTGAAAGACAAAAAATGGGTAATGTTAATGGCAATAAATAAAAATACCCAGAACACTGCTTATAAATCAGTAGGTAACCTGCAATTTTATCTGTTAAATATAATGCAGATATATTATTAACATATATCCTAATATAAATATAATAAGCCCTCTGTCACATTCAAGCTATTTCTGCTTATGTGGTTTTAACTCTAGACAATGGGAGTCACAATTTTGGGTAATATTTATATGCCAACTCACCTTTGGCTTATTATATATTTGCCAGGTATTTAAAGTTTTAAAGTCTCTATGTGAGTTGGATCTCAGTTGGAAACTTATAATATATGACCCATGGCTCTCTACTTGCTAAATAGCCCTCATGATTGTGGCAAATCTTTAGAAATGCGCAGACAGGACTAAAGTGGTAAACACAGTACACTATATTTTAGCCTATGCAGCTACCCTGCTCATGACTGCTAATCAGATATACAGACACTAAGGGCCTTGTCCAGATTCAAACCTGAAAAAGAATGCATCCAGCCATTGGGGTAGATCCAGACCTATGTTCCCTTCACGTTTCAACGCGTAGCGTATTTACACTATCGTAATTACTATGCACTCCCCTAGGCACTCCCCTCGGTCATATGTACTTTTGCCGTTTTACACTTTCCAAACCTTACCTCCTGTCGGCCATAATGGCTGCACATACTTACGTGCCTAAGCATGCCCATACTGTATGATTTAAATGCCTTACCTCGCCTACGAAGCATAGTTACGGGTGTCGTATAGCAGGCACGCCCCTTCGTTCGTAATTACGCTCTTGATGCTAGGATGTAACGTACGTTCAGATTTACGTGCCGTAACATCCAAAATAGCTATTTTACGTCTCCAGCTAGCGTAAATACGCTAGCATTCATTGTTCTGGATCTGGGCCATTGTTAATAAAATGAAAAGGAAGACATTTTTAAACTTTAATTTAGTTTATTAATGCAAAACAGAGGACAATACATACATAACATTTCCATGCCTTTAGTGAAGCAACAGCAATGTGAAATGCTATGGCATATGGCAATGGTCTTGAGTTAAGTTTCACCCATCAGCAGTTTCCTAAATGTAGACATTCTGTGTGGCTGGTTTAATTGTTTAGATTTAAATTTATGTAAAGATGTCATAATTATATTAACATTCAGGTATAAATTGAGTTTACTTTGTAAGACTATGCTTTTACTTTTCATTGACTACATAAGTCCAGCCCTTCCAACCCTATTAATACTCTGCCTCCTCTAAGAACAAGCATGAGTTGCATTTGGGTCTGAATTACCCCAAATTAATACACTTTTATTCTGACCATGCACAGTGGTAAGGCCTGCAGAGATTCTCTAAATCACCAGGGACCAGATTTACTAAGCTGCGGGTTTGGAAAAGTGGAGATGTTGCCATAACAACCAATCAGATTTTAGCTGACATTTTCTAGTATGTAAAAGGAAAGTGAGAACTAGAATCTAATTGGTTGCTATAGGCATCATCTCCAATTTTCCAAACTCGCAGATTAGTAAATCTGGCCCCAGTTGTAAATCTCAAAATAGGAAAAGTGATGGTGCTCCTTAGATGATCGCAGCCTCCAACACAAATAGAGTGCCACTACACTCTATAAAAGATTAGAAAATAAAAAGGTAGTGTGTTGGGCGCTGGAATGACTGAAATTAATCCTGAAAACCTAAAACCTTCCTAAAAAAAAAAAAAAAAAGACCAAAATATTAAATATCTCAAAAAACAATAAACACAAAAAATAATAAACAAAATTGGTAATTGTTAATGTACATCTCAGTCTGATTCATTACCTAAATTTTCGAACTATGTCTCCTTCCTATAATTTAACATACAGTGGAATATATGGAATTTGTTATTTTGTATAGTTTTATAAAACCCTGTGTTGGGTATCTAACCCTATCTAGAAAACATGGAAGAATAGTACCAATACCTCTGGTGGGTGGATGCGTAAGATCGGCAGTTTTGCCGATCTGTACATGTGCCGGGCAGATGTTGCCCGGCATAACTAGGGAAACCCGTCCCTCAGGATCAGGCGTCCCTAACTGTTGCGNAAGTTAGGGTAGCCTTCAGCCGGCGTAACAGTGTGTAATTACGCCGGCCACAGGGTCGGGTGTCGGGGGAGTGCATGCCAATACGTTGTGCGTTAGTAGGTACACCACATCAGCGTAGGTCTGGATCAGGCCCAATATAACTAGTTAAAACAGATATATTTCAGCCTGTGAAGAAAAATATATATTATATTGAATTTTTTTTAAAAAAAAGATAAAGTCTTAACAGTAGTTAAGAGTTTTTACAGAACATGGGTCTGGATGAATAACATTGCTATTGAACAGTTTACTCTGCAGTAGTTGTCATTCAGATGACAACTGCCATCTGTTCTGGTAAATAAAACCACAAATTAATTTATATTATTAATAAGCTGAAAATACACCACCTTTGTTAAGGATTCATCTTTCTTATATATTTGCTTCTATTCAACTGCTCTCTTGAATATTGAAGTCTATAATATAGCCATGTTTGACCATGCCTTCATCACAATGGTCAGTTGTATATACATATAAAATGGCACATGTACTATATACTACCCTTCAGCTCATAAAATTATCCAGCTGGATATTAAGCATAATTTGGAACAAAAACAAACCAAACCAGTTATTATTTCCAGAAAACTGTAACACTGCCAACCCCATTTTCTTTCTATGTAATAATGTGAAAGGGGTAAAATTTGAGTTATTTGCTAGAAAATTATAATACACATTACAGAATACATTGCAAAGCGCAATATATTCTATAAAGTGAAAAAAACGGCAGGCATGTTGTTAATATATGTCTCAGTCTAAAAAAAACGAAATCAAATAAATACATACAATGTTTTAACTTATTTTTATATACTTTATTTTATGCTTCTCATATGTATCGCCTACCCATTTAAAGATAATAATTAAACATTTTCTAAAGCAATCTCACACATTTTCACAAGGAGTCACAGCCTAAATTGCTTTATGCATTTGAAATGACAATTGTTGCATGAAGTACATGATGGCGATCATGTTGTGATACACCATCAGACTCCCTGTGGCATGCAATCATTTATAACGGTTTGTAGTACGCTCCTTATTTTTAGGCACCTATCCTGGTAGCTCCCAAGCACTGCAAAATGTGTTCTGTTGATTTGATTAAATTCATCAATATGCAAAACAATTCAAGAAATCATAAATCCTATTAAATCTGTACAATTACAATGCAATTTTTTTTTCTTAGTGATTCATTATTATAGGCTATTTAATATTAAGCAACAATAGTCATCTTAAATGGCAATTATTTTGCTGTAGA
Organism: Limnodynastes dumerilii; assembly: GCA_011038615.1. NCBI lineage: Eukaryota > Metazoa > Chordata > Amphibia > Anura > Limnodynastidae > Limnodynastes > Limnodynastes dumerilii. The sequence continues at coordinate 341,877 of WWET01001062.1, forward strand.
CGATTGTATGAAAGTTTTAGTTTATTAACTTTGTCATGTGGTTTCCTTATGGAAATTTATTGTATATTTTTATATACTTAGCTGTCAGAACAATTGATTCCATCAATTTATTTTTACTATTGCATATGTTTTAATGGTTAATAACAGTGGGCCGGATCCAGATATAAGACCATCAGGTCACTTACGCATGCAAGGTGTGTAAGTGGCCTGACTTGACTGGAGGGTGCATGTGATAGTAACCCTAGCATGGCAAGATTTGTACGGAACTTTGTTCCGTACAAGCCCATTTCCTAAGAAAGTGGGCGGGGGGAAGCATGGTAATCTTTATCTGTTGAACAATTTTAACAGTCTTGTACATAACAATCTTATGTACAATCTATATTTGACAAGCTCAAACACAAATGAAGTTCAGAATAGAATAGTAAGATGGATCTCACCAAAGGCTGATAAAAAAAAATCTAGCCCTGTATAAGCAGTGGCAAAACTAGTGACCTCACAGTCACACATCACCCTTCTGGGCAGTATCTCATATTCCCTATCTCTCAATGGTGAGAGAGCCAGTGCACTGTGAGCATAGCCCAAAAAGTACCAAATATCCACAGATACACTTTAGAATACACTCTGCAACTAAGTAATCCTTCTGACACGCATTTCACCATGATAATGACTTTTTCAAAGATGAGACTCAACTTGTATGTTGGGTGCTGCTTATAACTGAGTTTCAAATACATTCTACACATACCAGTAAATCTAATTTCAAACCTATGCTCCTGAAAACATCTACATCATGTAACATTTAGGGAACACTTATTTATTTCCTTATTTTAACCCTTAATATATCAAATGCATCAATATAAAATAATATACAAACTAAAGTTTTTTAAGCTGCATTGAAGGCTCTATATAAATTTTTCTTATCCTTCACTATAAGGACCGACCTGGAGGTCGTGAAATATCCTGTGGCGTGGGACATAATTGTACGTTTTTTGAGGAAACCTCATGTTGTTAAACCCAATAAGGATCAATCCAGAGGTCTGAATGATACTTTTATTTTACTTTAAACCGCAAGCATTAACAACATACTGACCTTTCTTTTAAAGAGACAAAAAAATTATTAGTTATCCTTTGGCGAGTTCAATTGTAATTGGATTCAAGTTTATAAGTGGACATAACCTCATCTGTAATACGGAGAATATCCAAAAAGAAATTATCCTAGCACCTTCCTGCGCTCTAGTACCTCTAGATATTAAATCTATAAATTAATAGTATGTAATATCATGCAATAAAAGCATTAATAGATAATATCAACAATGAAATCAAAAATAAAAATTATATTATAACAAATATCAACCTTTCAGATACTTCAACTGGGTGATATCAATATTAAAATATGGTAAATAGCAACCTTTCAAGTTCTTACAATGAATAAAATCCCATGCAACAAGTCTATACCGAAATAAAGTCACTCTTAGCTATTTCTGTGCAGGCAGTAAATACTAAAAAAGTGATGTTATAAATTATCTTCTTGTTATTCTTGCATCTCTCGAGCATGGAAAACAAAAATGAAAAGAAACATGGTGTAATACGTTTCATACAATTTATTTATAAAACATTTCACTTATTAACATCAATTAAGAATATTACTAGTGGCAATTATAAAAGCTTCAGCTGTAACACTATAAGTCCCCCCTGCGTAAGAACTTGAAAGGTTGCTATTTACCATATTTTACTATTGATATCACCCAGTTGAAGTATCTGAAAGGTTGATATTTGTTATAATATAATTTTTATTTTTTATTTCATTGTTGATATTATCTATTAATGCTTTTATTGCATGATATTACATGATATTACATACTATTAATTTATAGATTTAATATCTAGAGGTACTAGAGCGCAGAAAGGTGCTAGGATAATTTCTTTTTGGATATACTTGTTTACTATGGGGAAGTAGAAACCCCATTTCCTTTCACCATTCTGCAGCTCAATCAGCGCTAGTTCTTTCCTTTTACCATTATTTATACATTATGTTATACGGAGAAGTTTAATTTTTAGGGATTATCTGTCTCATGATTCTGAGAGAGAGAGAGAGAGAGAGGAGTCTTATAAGGATCCTTCTATTTGATGAATGTATGTGTTTATTATCCAAAGCCATTTTTATGTGATGTACTTATATATGTCTGTTTAATAAAGTTAATTGTTTTACATAGTTAACTAAATTGCAAGTGATATTTTCATAATTCTTTTGGAATATTCTTCTTTTATTTATCACTATTTAAACCGGGGTGGCAGGCTGTGTTATCAGCATAGCACCCTGGTGGAATTTCACTTTAATTATAGATTAATTATTACATAGCACTCTAATGGAAATTTCTTTAATTATAAATTAATTATTACACAAAACTATATTCCCGAAATGTGAACATATTTTTTACCTTTGCAATTAAGTAATAATTTTACACGCGTTTCACCTTGAAGATTACTTTTTCAGAGATGAGCCACAAGCTGTATGTTGGGTGCTGCTTATAACTGAGTTTCAAATACATCTACACATACCAGTAAATCTAATCTCACACCTATGCCCCTAAAACATGTACACCATTTTTATTTCTAACATTTAGAAAAAAACCTATTTATATCCTTACTATAAACCTAAATATATAAAAATTAATCAATATAAAATAATATACTAACTACAGATTTTAAGTACTATTAAATATTAGTTGCTTTATATTGGTGGAGAGTCTTTGGGTTAGGTTGCGGGGAGGGGAGTCTTAGGGTATGGCTGTGCAGAAGTGAGTCTTAAGGTCAGGCTGCGGGGAAGTGAGAGTTAGGGTTAGGGTAATGGAAGAGGAGGGTTAGGGTAAGGGTTGGGGTCAAATTCATACTTACCATTCGTCGTGGGATCTTCTTTTTACCGTTGATCAATTGCTTCTCCTCTTTGAGACAGAAGACAGTTTTGAACTGGCTGGGAGAGAATGGCCCTTTCGAAAGAGGGCTGTTCATGGCGGTGACTCACACCCCTTTATATGGGGAGATTGATCAATATTTACAAGTATTTAAACACGCAGCCTTTTTTTGTTTCATTACAAAACATATTCTAGCTTAGCTACGGGCATTAAAAGCAGCTATGCTACAAAAATCCATATCTGGTCTTAAAATTCGGTTAATTTGTTATTTTATTATAGTTACACTTGTCCCAATACATAACACATATATACCGACATGAAATATAAGAAATTACATCTCTGTAAATATTAGATTAAAACAAGATATATAGGGAACAAGTAGCAGAAATCTAATTATAGATGGAGGTGTGAAAAGTGTTCATGGCTACAGTAAAGCAGAAGCATCAGTGATGAAAAAGTATATAATTAAAACAGGCATTTTGTTGCAGATATCTTCTTTGTGATAATTTTGGAATGAGTACCCATGGTGTAAAGTAGAGATAGAGGAATTGCTGGGCAAAGAGATAAGACAAAATGATTACAAGTGCTTACAAGTAGAGGCAACTGTCAGAGATTCTCAGAGATCACAAAGATCACACAAGGGAGAGTAAAGATGCTAGCATTATTGACTGTTTAACTTTCTAGGTCCATTAAATGTGTGGATATAATACCGTATTTCCCCATTTATAAGACACACCTTTTTTGGAAAAATATGGTGTCCAAAAACAGGGTGTGTCTTATACAGGGGGGTTACCATTTTAGCATCCAGTCGCAGTCTGACTCCAGACCAGCTGGATGCTAAAATGAAGTCCAGGCTCCAGCTCCCTAGCCCTGCAAAGTTGTCTTACCTTTAAGGATCATCCACTGCGTGGGACTGTGGCCAGAATATGAAGTCCTGCAGTGGCCGAGACTGGGATATGAAGGTTTGCGGTTACAGCCTGTAACAGCCAGCCACCGCAGGACGTCACATTCTGGCCGCAGTCCCGCTTGGTGGATGATCCTGAAAGAAAAAAAACCTGAAAGGGGAGAGGAGGGCTTTTCCCCAAGTGCAAGATGCTCTTTTAATTTTGGGACCCCAAAATTAAGGTGCGTCTTATACAGGGATGCGTCTTGTACATGGGGAAATACGGTATTTAAAATATCTTCAATAATACCCCAGACTTGTTATAATGGGCTGGATCCAGACTTAAGTGCTTGAAATTAGTTACTCCTGGGCTAAACCAAGTTGATTGCAGGGGGAGCCAAGTTAATTGTATTCTTTGCTTGCAGGGATAGATCTTTGAATTGCTTACTGCACACAGATACTGACAGGGACAGAATTACCAACTATCATCAGGGCCAAAGCATGTTATTTAGACTTGGGATAGGAAACATCAACTCTAAACTCTAATACTGTTTTCAATAGATGAAATATGACTCCCCTGAAATCAACATGGTTTAGCCCAGGAGTAACTAATTTCAAGCACTTACTTAAGTCTGGATCCAGCGCAATGTCATTTCTTTGAGAAAGTGATTTTATAAAAAGGATGATGTTCAGAAATCCTAAACCATTTACTGACTATCACACACACACCTTGTCAGGGGACTTACACAAATGATGTGCGTAGTTCCCCTGATTTTATCACTTCTTGACCTGGCCCTAGGTGTAAAACACTGCATAGTATCTTAATGTCACTCCACTCAGGTTGTATGTGTGTCCATGTATTTCAGCCTTATGAACTTTGCATGTGTTATCTATATTTAGCTGCACATAGCAACACACACACACACACACACACACACACACACACACACACTACAACTATAGTTGTAGGTAGACTTCTAATCAGACAGCAGCCTTATAGCAAGACTTTCAATTTGTCAGCTTATCAGACAGAGATCCCAAAGTCTTTTGCTGCAGTCTAACCTTGTTGTACAAGTGGTATAAATAGAAAATTTCCCCTCCAGGGACTACATGGTAAATACTGCTTAGCTGACTTAACATTAAAGTTGACCCCTCTTGATTTTTAAAGAGGTAAACAATGTTATGTGCATTTACTATAACTTTATATGTATTTTAGCTTTTTGTTTGTTTCTTTTTCTTACTTTCTTTTTATTTTACAATAAAATGTGATAGAATTGTCTTATCCTTGAAAAACCCTGTAGCAGGAAATTCAGTTGTTACAATATTTATTTCAATCACGTTTTCCATCAACTGCTCGTGCCAGACCTCTATCCATATGGATCAGTGTATGACACAGGAATTAGGAAGTATAGTGACTATAGTCGAATAAATTGGCATATCTCAGAAAGCAACACACCTTGGTTTTAATTGTTTGGCAGTCAGCAGCTCCCCTGACCAGTTCATAATTTCACAGCACGCTAACCATCTGTCAGTTAACATATCTATAAATTTGTTAACGTGTTTTACTAAAGCATGTCAGCGCCCAATTCACTTTGGTGTCCTAACCATAGTACCTAACAGACAAATTATAAGTTACTTGTTTACTGTTATGCCTTTCAAATAGTTAAGTATAATAGGTGTGAACAAAAGTGCTTTAAATGAGAAAAGCCAGATCTAGACTCAAACGCAAAAAAGAAAGCATTCCATAAAACCACGTGCAACTTTTTTAATTACCGTATATATTCGAGTATAAGCAGAGTTTATCAGCACATTTTTTGTGCTGAAAAAGCCCCCCTCGGCTTACACTCGAGTGCTAAAAGAAAAAAAAAAAAAATCCTACATTTAACTTACCTTTGCTGTCCCTCCGGCGGTCCCTGCGTCTGTGTCTGGCTCTCTTCCCCGCAGCTCTGCCACCGGCTGTCTCCCCGCGGTGCGTGCTGCACAATGACGTTGTGGTGACCTTAGGTGACCTTACGCTACGCGTACTAACTCACAGCGTAACATCGATGCACTCCCCCTGACACTCCTCCGGTCCGGCTTAATTACACTCTGTTATGCCAGCTGAAGGCTACCCTAACTTCAGCCGGCGTAACAGAGTGTAATTACGCCCGGACCGGAGCGTAACTAACTAACCCTGCCCTCCCGGTCTCATTACCCTATCTCCCCCCGCCTACCTTCCCTAACTGCAGCGTAGTTACAGTGTTTATAACCTAGGAACGCCCCCTTCATCCATAACTACGCTGCAGTTACGGACGCCCTATCCAAACCAATAAAGAAAATCCCTAACTACGCCGGGCAACATCTGCTCGGCGCATGCGCAGATCGGCTAAACAGCTGATCTTACGCATACGCCCGCTGTAACTACGGCGGCGGGCCTAGGTCTGGATCAGGCCCATTGAGTCCCCCACATTCGCAGACAAGCAGCATTAAGCTTTACCAGTCTGAACTGGGGTAAAAATAACGGGGGCATGCACAGCACATGGGCCCCCATCATAATTCCCCTCAGCTCCTGGCCAGATGGCACCAGGCCTGGTACCAAAAGATGGTGAGGCTCAAAAATACTGTATGAGATCCCTGCTAGTTACAACCAGCCCTAGGGCTCTTACCATAACCTTACAATACAGAAGGTGCTAGTACTTAAACTTGGAGGCTACAGTACATTTTTGGCAAAAAAAAAAAAAAAAATGCTATGCTTTATGATCCACAGAACAAATAAAAAAAAAATTTCATTAATAACAAAAGCTATTTTTTGCAAAATCACCATCAAATAAATGATCAACTACAAGTGTTTTCTTTTTACCATTAACAGTTCTGCATAACTTTATTTTTTAGGTTGCTTTGTTGATACAAGTAGGGTGCAGAATGTGTAGATATTTATCTATCATAACCAAACATATTTATATATATTTATATTAATATGAATCTTTATTAAAATATAAATATACATTTATCTAGTAGCATGGCATCATAAACTGATGAAACAGGCAGAAGAAAAAATACAGTACTTGTCAAAAGTCTGAGCCCACCAGTATATTTTAATGAATTTTCAATTTAACTGCACAGTAACAAAATAAAACCTGTTTTATTGACTTTGTTTACAAAATAAACAACTGTTTGAACAATAAGGAAACAAAAAAAATACTTGTTTTGACTTTTAGGCAAGTTTATTTAGGTAGTTTTAGGTAGTCTGCTTTCATTGAAGTGACGACCCCTAGCTTTGATAAACATGGCATATTCTTGGCATCCTATTTACTAATTTTTCCAGTTTATGGTGATCCATTCGACTCCAGCAGCTTTGAAGAGCCTCCCAGAGGCTCTCAGTGTTGGTAGGCATCTGTTTTTGGACTTCCCTGTCTAGTTCTTCCCACAAAAGCGTGATGGGTGAAACATCTGGTGATTGAGGTGGCCATTCCATTTTTGTTACGACTTGAGCATCTTCTTTCTTTTGCAAATAATTAGTACACAACTTGGACATATGTTTTGGATCGTTATCTTGTTTGAAAACGAAGCTCTGACCCAAAAGGCGCCTTCCGGAGGAAATTGCATGATTCTCTAATATGTTGTGGTACACCTTTTGATCCATTATTCCGTCGATTCTGACTAAGTCACCAACTTGGTTGCCCGTGAAACATCTCCAAACCATCACATTGCCTCCTCCATGCTTAACTGTTAGCGCTACACAGTCTGGAAAAAAGCGCTTATCTGGACGACGACGCACAAAAGCCCGGCGATACAAGCCAAAAAGCACAAATTTCGTTTTGTCGGTCCAAAGCATCCTCTGCCACTGTTCCTCAGTCCAATCCTTATGCTTCTTAGCCCATGCGTACCTTTTTGCTACGTTTGTAGCACGTAGAAGTGGTTTTCTTACCGCAACCCTACCACTAAGGCCATATTCCTGCAAGCGCCTGGCCACCGTCCTATCACACAGGCTGGGAACGACTTTTCCACAACTCCCTTCCTATTTCCGGAGCGGTCAAACATCTGTTACGCTTGCTAGTAGTCACAATGAAGTTGTCCTCACGAATAGTTGTTGTTTTTGGACAACAATTTCATTTTCTTGTAACATTTTGACCAGTTTTTGACTTTTGTTCAATAGCCCGACGCACGGCCCCAACGGATACCTTCAACCATTTGTGGATTTGCCGCAAAGAATAACCGTCTTCCCTCAAAACAATGATTTGAGCACGTGTTTCCACACTTAACTCACAGTTCTTTGACACTGTGAGTGTCACATTTTTTGAGTAACTGGAGCTTTCAGGAAACTTGTTGACAATTTGGAATGTAAGAAAGAAGCACAATCACACGTTGATAATGTTCGATTATTTCCGATCACTTCGCGTTCACACCAGGGCCGGATTAAAAATGGGACGGATGGAGCTGCAGCTCCAGGTTTTGACAGGAAAAAAAAAACGTTTTCCTGTCACAGACTGCCAGCAGTCGTCCTCCGGCTCCAGCACTCTCACCTGAGATCTGTGCAGGCAGTGTGGTGGCCGCCCCTCCCTTCAGCTCTATCCATATCTGGGGTCCTGACTGAGCCTGTCACTCACACTCACAAGCTCCATCCAAGAAGCTGCTGCTGCCTCATAAAGCCGGGTGCTGTGTAATGTGTTCTATAATAATATATTTTGTTATTTTTATCATACTCCATTCATACACAAGTAGCACAATGTACGACAAACAAGATTCTTTTCGATTTCAAGGGGTATGCTCAGACTTTTGACAAGTACTGTAATTATATTTAAATAGGTATTTTACGCCAGATTTCTGAGCTGATGGTGTTAGGTTTACTTTAAATTCATATTTTGATTTCCTAACTAAGGATCTGATCCAGTGATTAAGTACTAAATCTGTACATAAAATATGAATGTTGGCATATAAATTTCCACAAGCAGGAGTTACCAGAGACGTGTGTGGAATAATTCATATAGCTACTTAAGGTAACTTCTGCGTGCAGAATTGTTTGTAAGGGCTTAGCCTTTAAATACCTATGCCCACACACTATGCATATCTCGTACATGTGGTGAGCAGGCTGAATTGGTCTGGTGGAAGATGAATTCCTCACAGAATACAGCATCGGATGGCTGCGTTCCAACATGATAATATTGATACTGCACATGAGCTCTTCCG
>WWET01001062.1:372358-387153 GCA_011038615.1 Limnodynastes dumerilii
GTTAGTCCTTAAGTGCTTTATAAATTAACAAATTAATTGCACTGTAAATCTTCCTTTTTACAATTTTAAAAGATGTTAACCTATCCTCAGCGCAGACAAAAAAACGTTGAAAATTGTAATTGAGTTGGTAAGTATAAGCTAGAGAAAACATTTCTCCACTGAAAACATCACAGAAGAAAATTTTACCAAACCTCTGATATAAACCATAGGTTTCTGAAGTTTTGATTCCAAAAATACGTAAACTTTTAAATAAACCTCTGACAAAGTACAAATGCATCAATCAAATTATTCTGCTGCATTTGAGATAAAAAAAAAAAATGTTCTTAATATGTTTATATGTTCTTAAACACAATTGAAAAACACTTTCTGCTTAATATACTGGAAAACTTTTGTCAAATAAAAAGGTCTCCTATATCCAGAGAGCTATATAAATTTCAAAATTCCATTTTCAATGTACAGTACAAATATTTTATTTAATCAGTGAAGCCAGCACAGACAAACATTCTGTTGCCATGAGAAATATACCCTCATTGGGGTAGATCCAGAACTACGTGTGCAATACGTTTCCACGCGTAATGTATTTTCGCACGCGTATGTTCTATACACTCCCCTAGGCACACCCCTTGAATGTACGTAATTCACAGAGTTCCGCTTCCCAAACTCTACATTAACTTTTTTTCGCGTAGCAGCGTACGTCCGTTAACGGATGTATAGACTACGTGAACGTACGCCGCTTAGCACGGCCATACTGTACACTTTACATACAAACCTCCACCAACTTCACGTAAAACGAACGTATTGATGACTCACAAAAAATTGGCACGCCCACACGTAAGTATTTACGTGACAATTACGTGAATGGCCCATACGTTTACAATTACGCTACACTAATGAACGCATTTTCTATGGTGCGCATGCGCAGTACTTAGAAATAGGCAATTTTACGTCTCCGCCACGCGTAAATTCGCTCTGATGTGTTGTTCTGGATAAGGCCCATTGTGCATATTTGCCAAGTTACTACAACTACAATGTTATATTTATAAATAATCGAAAAAGGCCCATCTGGAGATCAGAAGAAAAAATTCTGTCCCGCACTCGGTTAAGTTGATATGTAAGATAGTTTAGAGGTTATGTCAAGAAATAGGGTTTATTGCCCTATATCTTATTGCTATGCACATCGTTTTGCCTGCCTCTATATACTATTTGTTTTCTTCAGCCAAACCAATTTAATGTTTGGCATCCTATGCAAATTTTACTTTGTTTTTTCCCTGCTCTTACTTCTTATTCTGTTTATGACTAAAACTTTGTAATTAATTAAATATCAGCCCCTGTGGGATACTATTTAATTGTTGGTTTAAAAACACTTCCTTATAAATGTCTATTGTAAGATAAAATATACTCATTTTTGATAATATAAAACAGCTTATTTAATACCTAATATTTAGCTTACTTTGTTGTTTAATAAAATGATTTTTTAATATTATACTTTGCTATGCATTTTTAGTTCCTTTTGTACCTGGCTCTATTCATATATATGTGTGCGACTTGAATCTCCCTACTTTTTACGATGCACTAAACAAACAAATATATCCTTCTATATTTAAGCCAACATTTCAATAAACCATTAGTCCCATGAATTCATTACCAGCAAAAATATGCAGCTTGTTTCCATTAGTAACAGCAACACTGTGATCTACTGTCCAGAATCCTACTTAACTCACTTATGATGTTCAGAAAAATTACTTGAGAGAGAAAAGACATAACTCCTTGATGATTAGAACATTTCAATCTTAATGATTTTTACTAAGAATCTTACATTAAAAACTGGATGAACCAGCAACTTTTTATTGAACATATTACACAAATTAGCTGAAATATAAGATGGCCAAAAAAGCACATTATTAATGGAATTATATAGTTGCAGCCTTATAAGTAATACTGCAAATAATTTAATAAATAAATATAATGAACAGAGTCACACACCTACAACTTGTCCCCACAGATGAAACATTATTTTACTTATGATAATCTATTGTAATATGCTGAAGACACAAGACAGGTGAGGTGAGGTTGCTAAATATCATTTTCATAACACACTACGGTGGCGGATGTAGTTATTTCTTTTCTTTTATGTTAAAAAAACATCTGCTGACTGGGAAAAATTCATTAAGATATGCTGATGTCACGAGACATCTGAAAGGTGAGTGTGACCATTGTGTGAGGTGCTTAATATTGTATTTCATACAGCATTACGGTGGCGGATGTTGTTGTTTTTTCTTTTATGTAACAACCACTCATTGATTGGGAAAGGAGAAATTTGCTTTAAAGAAGTTTCGTTTGGAAGGAACTTTGGAGACAACACCAGACTTATGATATTATATGAGGAGCCACTAGAGATATTGTAATCTTTATTGGATGTACAGTACTGTGTAAGGAAAAAAAAGACTTTATTTCATTTTATTCAGATACAGCAGTGAAAAGCTTGGTGCTTAGATCCTGTGTAACAATATTCTTTTTTTTCTGTACATACCTGCAGTGGAGATTTCATCTAATATAGGATAGGGTTAACAAGTGTGAACACCAGTTGTTTAGGATCAGCTGCCGCTTTTGAGTGCACTAATAGTGGTGAATTAACTATTTTATAAGATTTGGGTGTTGTCATTATACTGTAACGGTAGTACTGCAGGCTGACAGATGAGTTTAACCAAGGTGCTGGTATAAAGGGAGAAAAGGAATGAACCAAAGTCAGAGACTTAGATGACATTAGATAGTAAAAGAAAAGAAGAAGGATATATTTCAAAATTTAAACTGAGAATGAGCATTTAGAGAAATAGGAGCCAATCTATAATAGAAAATAATCATGTCTATAGAGTAAATAATTTGAAGGAAAGGGTGGTCAACTGTGTGTTCCCAGACTTGTGTGTTTCCATACGCATTCATGTCCTCACGAGACTTGTGCTTCCATACGCATTCATGTCCTCACAAGACTTATGCTTCCATACGCATTCATGTCCTCACGAGACTTGTGCTTCCATAAACATTCATGTCCTCACGAGACTTGTGCTTCCATACACATTCATGAAATCATGAGACTTGTGCTTCCATACACATTCATGTCCTCATGAAACTTGTGTTTTTATATACATTCATGTCCTCATGAGCAGGGCCGCCGTCATCACACACAGGGCATGAGATCCAGCTACATGGCCACGCCCCCTATGTGACGTCATTGATGACGTCACATAAGGGCGGGCCTGGCAGACATGCTTTAGCAGCGGGCCGGTGTGCAGGGAAGTTCTTTGGCCGGCTACGAATAGCTCAGAACAGCAAGTATCGGCGGTAGGATACCGCCGATTCTTGCCGCTACAGAACTAGCTAAGTATCGGCGTAGTCCTGGCTGCCCCCCCCCGATGGCGGCCCTGCTCATGAAACTTGTGTTTCCATACATGCCTGTGTCCTCGTCCTCCACAGATTTGTGCTCCCTTACACGCCTGTGTCTTTCCCATTTTTAAGTTACAATATACACCCATCTCCTCCCGAGACATGTGCTCTATTATATACCTATGTCTATTATATAATTGTGCCCCAAACACTTTATTTTAGGTTCTATTTACAAACTTAATTTTCATGTGATTATGCTAATTTTCATGATCACATGAAAATGAAGGTTTTAATATTTACAAACCATGGATCGCCATGGAAAATAGCAGTTTCCATGAGGACCCATTTAAATATCGGGATTCTCCGCCGGCCCATTCTTTGGTTCATAGTATTTATGAAATGTTAGAGCAGAGTTTTACACTCAGCTCCTGGCTGAACACTAATGCCAGCTCAGGCTGGCGTTAGTGCAGTTTTCCAAGCAATCTCCCCTATTACCCTCTTTTCCTCCCCCTAATAGATGTTATTGGGGGGAGGAAAAGGGGGGCATGTATGGGGAGACTGCAGGGATAAACCTATATGTGCCAATGTAAAAAAAAAAAATGTGTTGTTTTTTTCACTTATATTTAAACATTAAAAATAATAAAATACATTTAAAATATTAATAACTGTAAAAATAAAAATAAAGAAAAAGCTAAATTTACCTGTCCGGGAGACGCACCCGATTCTGAGTCCCGATATGAAGATAATGAGCATGTGCAGTGTTTTTCATGCTTGAATGAAGCTGCCAGGCTCACTGCGAGCCGAAGCGAGCCTCGAACAGCTTAATTCATTTGAAAACATTAAGGTAAGTAAATAGACCCCTTTAACACCAGTGGAGAACTTCTAAATATAATTTTACTCATTTCTGCTCATTCAATTCTAGGTTAATCGGGAATTGTTTTAGCATTGTAAGCTCTGAGGTGAAGGGGTTAACACAGAAAACAGTTTGCAGAAATGCAAACTTAAAAGATAAAACTGACCTATGGATAAACAGAATTGTAGAAGAAAAAACCTAAATCATAAAAAAAGGAAGTAAAAGCAAACTATTTATCATCTTGCAGGTCTTCAATTGTACTTCATGATAAGGGACCTGATTCAGAGACTGAAAATAAGAGAGGAAAGTGCTCATGAAACTTGTGTTTCCATACAAGCCTGTGTCCTCGTCCTCCCCAGATTTGTGCTCCCTTACACGCCTGTGTCTTTCCCATTTTTAAGTTACAATATACACCCATCTCCTCCCGAGACAAGTGCTCTATTATATACCTATGTCCATTATATAATTGTGCCCCAAACACTATATTTTAGGTTCTATTTACAAACTTCATTTTCATGTGATTATGCTAATTTTCATGATCACATGAAAAGGAAGGTTTTAATATTTACAAACCATGGATCGCCATGGAAAATAGCAGTTTCCATGAGGACCCATTTAAATATCGGGGTTCTCCGCCGGCCCATTCTTTTCAGAGCGGGCCAGTGGTTCATAGTATTTATGAAATGTTAGAGCAGAGTTTTACACGCAGCTCCCGGCTGAACACTAATGCCAGCTCAGACTGGCATTAGTGCAGTTTTCCAAGCAATCTCCCATATTACCCTCTTTTCCTCCCCTAACAGATGTTATTGGGGGGAGGAAAAGGGGGGCATGTATGGGGAGACCGCTGGGATAAACCTATATGTGCCAATGTAAAAAATAAAAAAAAATATATATATATAAAATGTGTTGTGTTGTTTTACTCATTTCTGCTCATTCAATTCTAGGTTAATCGGGAATTGTTTTAGCATTGTAAGCTCTGAGGTGAAGGGGTTAACACAGAAAACAGTTTGCAGAAATGCAAACTTAAAAGATAAAACTGACCTATGGATAAACAGAATTGTAGAAGAAAAAACCTAAATCATAAAAAAAGGAAGTAAAAGCAAACTATTTATCATCTTGCAGGTCTTCAATTGTACTTCATGATAAGGGACCTGATTCAGAGACTGAAAATAAGAGAGGAAAGTTACCCCTGGGCAAAACCACGTTGATTTCAGGGGGAGTCAAGTTAATTGTATGCTTTGCATGCAGGGATATATCTTTGAATTGCTTACTGCACACAGATACTGACCAGCTTTACTTTTACACTGTTATTTAGGCTTCTTCTGGGAAACGCCACCTCTCAACTCTAATACTGGTTGCAACATATGAAATATGAGACTCCCCCTAAAATCAACATGGTTTTGCCCAGGAGTTACTTTCCTCTCTTATTTTCAGTCTCTGAATCTGGTCCAAGATCCTTTATCCTTTATACATTAAGAAGTGGGTTTTTTCCCTGGATACAAAAACACAAATTTTAATTTTCTACTATGATCACCTTTGAAATAACAAACACCAGCAGCTTGGATGTAATTCTAAAGAGTAGAGCGCAAACCACAGGTGCTAAAAGATTAACAAAGTCACCAGCATGAATTTGTGAATGAATTCAGCACAACTATTAACAGTTAAGGCATAATATTTATAATTATTTTACATGTAAGATGATTTGAACCACCTGCCCTGCATTTAAACAAATATGCATGCTATTCAAGTATTTAAGTATTAACATACCACTTTGCAGACAGTCCATTCAAATGGAAAAATCAATAAAAAAAAAATGTAAGGGCTACATATTAGTCAAACGGGAGACAAGGATGCTAATGTTAAGCAATAAATATTTTTGATGGCTAGGTTAATTTGTTCTGTACAAATGAAAACACACCATAAAATGTAAGAACCCAGTGACCCTTGACTTAGAGAGCTCATGCTGATAACTATTTACCGTATTCACAGTGAATGGATTCGCTATTGTACGCATGGCAACTCCCATGACATACCCTTATTTTGGGTGTTTTTAACCGACTTAAAAAGGCCAAAGGCAGACTTATCTTCCTGCGCATATGTATCTTCTTAAGTTGATAAATTACGCACGTGTTTAGCAAACCACACCCTGACAGTCCCATTTAAGTGCCTCCCACACCCACTTTTCTTGACTTGGCCTGGCCTGGCCTCGCCCCTACTTACTTATCTCATTACGAACAGCTTTGTAAATCACTCTTAAGGAATCACCGTTCTTAAATGCTATGTAGATTACATAAATAGGGGTACTACTTTTAACCATTCTTAAAAAATTTCCACACAAATAGCACCAGCTTCTTACCTGTGAATCAGGTCCTATACTAGGATTTATTTACCCTAATTAAGCACCTGTTAAGAGGTCGAAGTATAAATAGAAAGTTACTAACAAATTACAATATTCCATAATAACGGTTTTGCTAGAGTTAGATTTGCATTTACAAATGAAGAGTGTTCGATTATTTTACATTCAGTTGTTTTACAAAAACACATGCTTAATTTTATGTTTTATTAGATTTACATTTATATCATTTAAATTTATGCATTGAATACATTTAAATAATAATTTTCTTTAAATTACTTTTATCCCTTTAATGAATTTATCCTGGCTTTTGACTGCTTTTTGTGAGGCAGATGCAGAGGTGACTATGCCCAACGGCATAGGATATTTCTGCGCTATTTTGCATTGCTTATGCTCAGAAAGCATGCAATTGCAGGTCATCCAGACCTGATCGCAACTGGCGCTGCTACGTTTATGCATTCTCAAACAGTTTCATGGGAGGGAAATGCTGGAGAATGTAGTCAAGTCATGCAGTTAACAGCAAAACCTCTTCAGCAGCCAGAGGTCATGATTAAGTAACAGTGGCTGATGCTCTGCAGTCTGTTCAGGACTATTGTGTTAGAATTTCATTCCTCAAATACAATACAAAAGTTATAAAATCACTGCTTGAGTGTTTTGTCGGTGTCGTGACTATGTCGGCATTGTGACTACTGAGGGCTCACACTAATCATACCCCTTATTTCCAGTATACAACCCTGAACTTACACTATGTACATGGTCACATAGCTACTTATGGCTGCTCTGTGCCCCAATGATACATGCCCTGCCCAGGCATACAAAGATAACGCTGCCTGCACCTTTGGCTTGCACTCAGCCCACTTGTGTTTTGGGTTAAGATTTAACGGTTGTTCAATATGTGCCAGTTTTCCTTGAGTTTTTGGATAAGGCCTATAGTGTTTATTTCACTGGACCTCATTTCACCCATTCTCTACTTGGTTAAGGCCCTGTGATATCTTAAGTTCATTTAATCGCAGTCACCATTGTCCCCAAATGCAATGTTTCTCCCAGTGTTAGATGACTAAAGTCATCCTATCCAACAGGTCAATTAACAGAATCTGTTATACTACAATGACTTCCAATTACTTCTGAGATGCATACAAACAAAGACCTTTTCAATTACACTACTTACCTCCTTCGTGCCTTACATTATTATTATATGACATAATACTCTAATCCTTATAATCATTGCTTACCATTCTCCTGTGGTACAGAAATATTTTTGTTTTTCAGTCTGTTTTCCCTGCTACTTTCCTAACTCTTTTCTCCTGCTTCATAGAAAAGCTGAGCAAATACTGTGGACACCACTAAACGATCCATATTTTGGTGATATTGGTACACCACAGAAATGTTAACTACCGTAAAACATAGCCTTTTGTACTATTATTTTACAAATATTACTATATAATAATTCTAATAGAAGTTTATAAAGATAGAATAAGTTGTGTCTTATATAATCAATATTTCTGTATAGACTAATAACTAAGGCATAAAATATATTTATTTCTTTCATTAATATATGAAAGGGTTCTGGGGAGTCATTGCATCTGGGTACTTCAGAAATCTGAACAATTCTATCTTGATTTGTATGAATTATTATTTATGAATATTTGCTATGTTTATTTTCAGGATCAGTACTTATCATGAATATGAGTCCTATTAATTTACTGTTGACTTTTGGTCAGGTTTTAATATAATGAAAAACTTGAAATTACGTTGTGTTATTCCTACAGGGGCAGGTACTTTTATATGTATTATAGTGGACCCTTTATTAAAATAATAATGGAGGTCTACAAAGTGCATTTATAACAATGCTGCCTTAAATACAGAGCATTTTTAAACCCTCCTTGATACCTTATTAAAGCACTGCAGTGAAACAAGCATAAGCCTTAGTTGTGCTTAGTCTTAATTACTAGCACTTACTTTGAAGAATGCTATTCTGCCACACTTCAAATAGGAAAACTGTCAGATGCTCCTTTCAGAATAATACATCACAATGAATTAATTTAATTTGCTATTTATATAACTTTTGGGACTTTATTCAATTTCTTGTAGTAATTGGAGATACACCTTTTTACACAGGAGATTAGGGGCCTAATTCAGAGGCTGAAAATAAGAACTTAAAGATACACCTGGGCAAAACCATGTTGATTTCAGGGGGAGTCAAGTTAATTTTATTCATGCATGCAGGGAGAATGCTTTGTTTTTACTTATTGCACACAGATACCTGATCAGTTTCACTTTTAAACTGCTAATTAGACTTGAGCTGGGAAACATCACCTTTTAACTATAATACTGTTGCAACAAATGAAATTTGACTCCCTTGAAATCAACATGGTTTAGCCCAGGTGTAACTTTAAGTTCTTATTTTCAGACTCTGAATCAGGGCCTAGGAGAGGCAGTTAAATTATCTGTAAATTGCTACTTACATCTTACATATTCTGGCGCTGAATAAGAAGTGATAGCAAACATATTTCATTTCTCAGATGTACTCCAGATACAGTGACTCTACACAACCTTGTATAAATTGCTGGTAAGTGAATGGGTATGTGCAAATGTTACAGATCTATACAGTTTAATGAGCATGAGACCAATCAAGAGCCCATCACCTATAAGAATCACCTTAATCATAGAAACCTAGAAAGTGATGGCAGATAACAGCCACATGGCCCATCCAGTCTGCTCAGTTGTTTAATTACTGACCCTAGACCCTATTTACCCTCAATTTAGTTTGAGATTTAGGATATCCTTATATTTACCCCCAGCATGTTTAAACTGTTCTACTGTGTTAGCCTCAACCACCTCAGATGGAAAGCTATTCCACCCTCCAATTTGTATTCATGCCCTCATGTTCTGTTTCACCTCTTTCCTCTAGCTGTTTATAACCCTTGATATATTTGAATACTATCATATCCCCCCGCTCCCTTCTCTGCACCAAGCTATACACCTCTAGCCTTTCTTGGTATGGTTTGTGAAACAGCCCATGGATCATTTTTGTTGCTCTTCTTTGCACATTCTCTAAAGTATTTATATCTTTCTGGAGATATGGCCTCCAGAACTGAACAGGTGAGGTCATACCAACAATCTATAAATGATCATTACTAATTCTCTCTACTTCTGCAACTACTTTCTCTCCCTCTGCAACCAAGCATCTGACTTGCCTCTCTTATTGCTTTGTCACATTGCTTGACTACCTTTAAGTCACATGAAATAATGACTCCAAGATCCCTTTCCGTCTCAGTAGTTTCTAATATAGTGCCATTAATGATGATCATAAAGTACAATATGCTCACAGGTATATGGATGCCACCAGGAATTTAGTACTTGGCAGCAGAGAAAACAGGCAGTCGATGGGAAGGCATCAAAAAGTAAGCAAATGCACATGTAGTCTAAGGAACACTCAAACAAGAGCACATAAGCCAGGAAGTGTACCATACAGAAGCACAGAAAGATAAGTTCAAACCGGAAACAAAAACAATTACTCCTAAAGGTAATAAATAGCAGGTTAATTATAAAGCCCAGTACACATATAAAAATTAAGTAACAGTTATATCAAGACCAAAACTGAATAAATAACTGGAATTTTCAGAACACTGCACAGCAAATGAACGGAAACACATATTCAGTAGTGAACTGTGAATTACCCGGAAATACAGCGGCAGTCTAGATGGAACAAGTGGTTCTTATCTGCCGTCACATTCAGTGATTTTATGAAAAGTAATGCAGACTTTCTAAAGTAATCCCTTTACACAGTGATGTGGAGGACAGCAAATTAGAGATTTGGCCCTTTTTACATATAACTGAGTTATTGATCCAGTCACTAATAACAGGAGTGATTCCAGAGGATTGGAAAATTGCAAAGTTAGTTCCTCTGCATAAAAGTTGAAATAAACAAGTGGGAGACAACTACCAACAGTGAACCTAACATCAGTAGTAAGAAAAATAATGGAACAAATTGTACAATATCTTAAATCCAGTAATTTTCCAGATCCAAAGCAGAATGGATTCACTAGGAGGAGATCATGTCAAACAAATCTTATTACATTTATTTACTAGGTCAGTAAAGCATTAGATAAAGGGGTAGCTGTAGACATAGCTTATCTAGATTTTAGTAAGGCTTTTGACACTGTGCCACATTGCAGACTGTTAAATAAACTGAGAGGGTTTATTTACAAACTTCGTTTTCATGTGATAATGCCAATTTTGATATGAAAATGGACATTTACACATGAAAATGAAGGTTTTCATATTTACAAACAATGGATTGCCATGGAAAATAGTAGTTTCCATGGCGATCCATGTAAATATCGACAGTTCGTATATATTTATGAAATGCTGGAGAAGAGTTTTACACTTCGATCCCGGCGTAACACTAATGCCATTTCAGAATGGCGTTAGTGCAGTTATCCCAGCCATCTCCCCATATTCCGCCATTTTCCTCCCCCCTAATAGCTGTTATTAGGGGGAGGAAAAGAAGGGCATGTATTGGGAGACTGCTGGGATAATCCTAAATGTGTAAATTTAAAAAAATGTTTAAAATATTAATAACAGTAAGAAATATAAACAAAAAAGCAAAACTTACCTCTCCGGGAGACGCGTCTGTCTCTGAAGATTTCAGAGTCCCGATATGAAGATAATGTGCATGCGCTGTGTGTTTCATACCAGAGACTTGAAATTTTCAAGGACCCGCAATGGAGTCTCTGCGCATGTGCAGGACTTCATTCATACTTGGTATGAATGAAATGTCCTGCGATGAGCCCAGAGATCACCGCGGGACCTCGCAGGGCAGGTAAGTTTTAGTACATTTTATGAACGAAGCTGCCAGGTGCGCTGCGAGGAGAAGAGAGACTGGAACAGCTTTGTTCATTAAAAAAAGAAGCTCTACGTAAATAGACCCCATTGTGTAGAATTTTTCATTTACCACAGTAACTTCCATAACCTTGTTAGTGAGAATAAAAATTATTTTCTTATCCAGTCATCACTCTATTCATGCATTACCTTTTACTTTACATTTATGGTCAAAGCAAACATTTTCCTTACATTTGTTCAAAGTTCTGTGCACATGCAAAAATGGTCTTTGCCAGATGAATCCCTCTCTATGTTAAATTGTCAGTAGTTTATAAAATAAAAGGTAATGCACAAGACCCTTCTACCTATTACTTTTATGCTCTTGACACATGCACCCACATGGATAAAGCAGCTATTA
This sequence comes from Limnodynastes dumerilii, assembly GCA_011038615.1. Classification (NCBI taxonomy): domain Eukaryota; kingdom Metazoa; phylum Chordata; class Amphibia; order Anura; family Limnodynastidae; genus Limnodynastes; species Limnodynastes dumerilii. The sequence continues at coordinate 384,188 of WWET01001062.1, forward strand.
ACGGCAATCAAAGAACCCAGACTGTGCTACAGAGCACACTGCTGTCAACCTTTGAATAACACTGAGAGTAGAAGTGTAAAAAGAAAAAGAGAGAACATACATTAGCTTCATTTACTAGCTATCTCCTATTCAGTGGACTAAAAAACCTTGAATTATCCCTCAAACGTTCTCCCTTCCCAAGAACAAAGTATCAGACACATAGATCATGAGTACCCCATCACATTTCACAAATTAGGAAATTGTGTTGTTGCTTCTAAGCAAGTATGAATAACTGCTCTCTCATTCAGAGACTGTGAGACTTACATTTGTGGCTTAGTTTTAAGTTTAGGTAAAGATGTATGTGTTTTATTGCTACTAAGTTCACATGAGAAATTGTCCTCTACTAAGAGACTGAGAAATGTTTTTTTCTTAGAGCATATATTTATTTATTCTAGTCTGTGTAAAAATATTAATGTGTCTGCATTATTGATATTTTTGCCCTTAACCAGGCAAGAAAAACTGTACTTTTGAGCGAAATGTCCAGTTTTATGTATGTTTTGTCTATACAACAAATCATTTATACAGACAAGTTACTACCACAATAAACAAACCAGCGCATAGTAAAATAGAAAATCTTTCTTTTATGACATACAGAGAGCAGTTCTTCTGCTAGTATTTGTTAATAAGTCATATATACATTGTAGCGGTCATGTCAATCCCAGCTGCAATTAGCGATACTACATTACAGACAGAAGACTGGATTCACAGATCTGGTGTGAGTTAGGTGCGGACAGACCTGCACCTAACTCACCCATCCTGCCCCCATCCCTCCCCTCTTTTTAGGTACGTTATGGCACTTACGAGTGCTACCTTAACTATCCGTGCAATGTCCGCAGGGACATTGCCGCTACCCGACCCCCCCCTGCTCTCCCCGGCTAATCTAAATCCCTCCCACTTTTACCCAAACCCTCCTTGAGGTGGCATTATGCCACCTCTTTTTAAGTAAAATACTCTAAAATACTCTATAAAGACTGCACAGAGCCAATCTACGTACCTGTCAGGCAGCGCCGCGTGGCCATCGCCAGCTCCCTGTTCCCCTCTGACTCACTTACCTCTGCAGCGCCTCCTCGCTTGGCCTCTGTCTCCCCTTCGGTGCTGGCTTCTGGTCCTCTCTCCTGCTGATTTCCCCGGCTTCCGGCGGTAGCGTTGCCAGGGCAACGGAAGACGCACATTCTCTCTAGCTGTCAGGCTGCAGTTAGAGGTGTGTCTCCGTTGCCATGATGCTGCCCTATCCCTTCCGTTGGCAAGCTCTCTGCAGTTGTTAACTGGCCAGCTCTCCTTTAAAGATCTCTCTGATTCACTTAGCAGACGCTGGTTATAGCGTCCCGTTAGGAATCTATAGCTTGCCCTTTTGTGCCTTGTGCCTTCTTGCCTTTTCTCCTCGTTTTTGAGTGCCCATTATTATCCTGCCTTGTTCCATTCAGTGTCCCTCTTGTCTGAACTCCCCTCTCTCTCCCATGCTGTATTAGTCCTCTTGGCATTAACCCTTCCTGTTCCTGCCTGCCTGTGTTTGTATCCCTTTGGGGATTTCCTTTGGTCTGAGTGTGATAGTGAGTTTCCCTGTCTGTCTTGTTTGTACTGTCTTGTCTTGTTACCCCAGTCTCGTCTCGTTCAGTGTTTTGTGTTGTCAGTCATGGTCCAGTCCCTTCTGGTACTACTTTTCCTACTTACCCTCTTACTCTCATCCATTTGCCTCTGCCCTGCTTCCACTCTCTTTCTTCTCCCAGACGTCGCCCCAGGGGCCGAGACCTGCGGGTAAATCTGCAGCACAAGACTATCCTCACCATCAGAGGCTCTAGCGAAGAACTAGATCCTGCTAGACTCTGCGCCTTGGTCGGCGTCGTCCGTCTTCTCCTGTGACCACCCTGGTTCTCCAAACAAGGTAATTCCAGAGGTGTCATAAAAGTACCGAACTGGCACGTAGATTGCGTATAGGACCTACTACGCATGTGCAGTAGGTCCTTTACTAAAGATACGCACCTAAGAAGCGACTGCAGAAAGCGACCAGAAAATCCAAAAACATGATATAAATCATTTTAGGTGAAACTGTGTTTTGCCTTGAATTGAGATACGAATTTTGCAGGGGAAACCAAGGCATGACTCAGTTCTACTCGGAACCCTCAGATTCAGATTTGTCAGATTTAAATAAATCCGAACCACCTATCTCTAATTAAAAGACATTAAAATAAGCATGTTTCTATGCCAATTTAAATTGCCAAATATCAGCAGTCTTTTCTGGGACACATTGAAACGAGTAGCAATGTAAAAAAAGATATTCCTATAATCTACCTATAATTTAAAATAACACAAAGCATAAATAGAAAGGTTAGCATGCAGTCGGCTAAAACCTTTTAGCTCTACTGTACTTAACATGTCAGTTTTATAGGCTTCAGCATAAATTACTGTTTTCATATAGGTTGCAACCTAGTCTATTCAAAATTACAAAGAAAAGGTATAACAATACTGTGATAATTGCTGTGGAAGACAAGCTGTTAAGTTTTAAGATTTGTTTTAAAATGTGTTTTTGGTTATATAAATCTTTCAATATCTTGAACACTTTGGAAAAGCTAGTTATATGGGACTAATTTGGCCCATACCACTCTGCTTATGATACACCCTAATTTCACACTGCCGGTAGAGGTACACACAGGTATACAGGTCACTGTATGGATAACCACACAGAACTATACAAGACTTTCCCAATACAATACCTTATATATGACAATTCTAAACACAGGTTATATTGTGTCTGGCATCACACATCTGGTAATACAATAATTATATATTGAGGTGGAGGCATATTTATTAAACGATATCAGATAGAATTTTACATAGTTTCAATGGAGGTAAAAGAAATTGCAGATTACTCCTTGATAAAGATGTATTTCTTTTTGTAGGAGAAGTCTTTATAAAGCGGCAGCCCATAT
>WWET01001062.1:423000-434426 GCA_011038615.1 Limnodynastes dumerilii
CACTGAATGTCTTTCCGCCATCTCATCCTGGATGTCCTCTCGTCAACTTAAACTTAATCTTTCAAAAACAGAGTTATTAATATTTCCACCTGCTAACAAGACCTACCCACCTGGTCTCTCTATTGCTGTCGACAACACTGAAATATTCCCTACTCGCCAAGCTCGCTGCCTAGGTGTTACACTTGATTCTGAACTGTCCTTTATGCCCCATATTCAATCTGTTTCGAAATCTTGTTATATACATTTAAAAAACATTTCCAAAATTCGAAAATATCTCTCACAAGAAACAGCTAAAACGCTCATTCATGCCCTAATTATATCCCGCATTGATTACTGAAATGCCTTTCTTATTGGTCTCCCACAAAATAAAATTGCCCCTCTACAGTCTATATTGCATGCAGCAGCGAGACTGATCTTCCTTGCAAAACGCTCAACTACAGCTACTCCACTCTGTCAGTCTCTACATTGGCTGCCTGTAAAATACAGAATCAAATACAAAATCCTCTTGCTAACCTATAAAGCCATAAGCAACACTGCACCTGCATACATTTCCTCACTTGTCTCATATATATCCCAGCACGTTCTCTCAGATCATCACAAGATCTACAACTCACCTCTGTACCTCATAAATGCTCAGATTTAAGGTTGCAAGACTTCTCCCGGGCAGCACCCACTCTCTGGAATAGCCTTCCTCGCTCATTAAGACTATCCACTACTCTACAATCTTTCAAGCGTTCCCTTAAAACTCATCTCTTCAGACAAGCTTATCAAATTCCACAACCACCCTAAGCATTAAATACCATATTACCAACCACTTCTACAATTTAACACATTACGAACACAAACCCGCACGCTCTCTGTTCTACAATTCCCTCATCTCTGCTACTAGCACTGCTGTGTGACTTGAGCATACAGAGCATTGAGCACTTTTGTCATACACCCTGGCTGGTCCATTGTGTGATATATAGCACTTGCCCTTATGTATCACACTCACTGTCCTATAGAGTGTAAGCCTGTGAGCAGGGCCCTCTTACTCACCCAGTCTGTCTGTTATTCCCCGGGATAGTTATATAGATTGTAACATTGTAAAGCGCTACGTAATCTGTGGGCGATATATAAAAACCTGTTAAGAAATAAATAATAAATAAGGGCCAGGTTTATTGAAAGAGACAAACTGCAGACAGAGGACAGAATGCTTTACCATTTCCTGTTCCCTTGATCATGCACACTTTTATCTGCTTGATGCCTCTTTTGTCTGTCAACTATTAAATCAGACAATTGATTGGAATATCTAGTAAGCTACATATTCAATACAATACAGAACAATACAACAAGTGAATTCTGCATTAGAACAATAATATGGATGATACTATTCTCCATCTCACAAACATTGACAGAGACATGCATATATCCAAAATAAAGTCTGTGTGACATTGCAGACAATGTTACACCTGTGGAGGTTAAGTTACAAGCAGCTCTGCAAACAAGTCCCTCTAGGAATATAGAGCAACAAGAATGGGATTGGTGTACCTGGATAACAAAAAATAATGCAATGACAGTCTTGACATGGTAATAAATAGACCCTACCTGATTATGTTGAAGACTATAGCAATAACTATAAATGCTGGGATCTTAATTGTGAGACTAAGCTTATGGATAATTAACAACCTAGCAACATACCTTGGGTTATTAAAAATAAAAAGAACATATAGAAATAAACATGTATAACTTTAATGTGTGGTGTTAGAACACAATCCAAGTAATTATATAGCAAATGATGTAGGAGGCTTAATAGCTTTGTCAAACTATTTATAGATGAAAGGAAATAATGAAACCTTCCATGTACTTAGTAGTAAACCCAGGATAGTAATTCTGATGGTGAAATTTCATTAATACCACAATATCTCCTACAACATTATCAGGAGGACATGTCTTTACTGCAGATCACAGGTGCTCTTATCAGAAGTATTCAACAGTGAACACAGTGTAAAGCCATGTAGGGATAGGTAAGTATAATTGCAAGTGTCTGTAGATGGCAATTTTGAAATGGTAACTTCAAGACAGGTAGCAACAAATTATTTTCTTAAATGGAGCATCTCTTGCTCTTTGAGTATTTAAAAAAGCCTCAGTACTGCAGATTTCCGTGCTCTTAACTATGACACATCTTAGTAAAAAAGCATTATGCTAATTTCCAAACATGGTTAACATATGCAAATACAGACCCACCAACATGACCCATTCCATTAGGTACAATATACTCTGCATCTGAGCTTCCAACTATCACACTCGCTTGGTAAAATTACTTAACTGATATTTTAAAAAAACTATTTGTCTCTTCAACAAAGTTGGTTACCATAGTAATTGACAGTTGGAAACTGAGGAGCAGAGTATTTTGTACCTAATGGAATGGGTCATGTTGGAGGGTATGCAAATACTTCTGGCACATTGAACAGATTATATAGAAAATCTCATATATGTGAGAAAAAGACTTAAGTAATAAATAACATCTAAACTGTTAAACATATGCACATACCTTGTAGCTCTCTGAATGTAGTAAAGAATTTTCCTGTCAGACTCTTTAAGCCATTGTTGGCCAATGAGATGGAGTAGATTTTATCAGCGACTGCATTCATAAGTAAATATATTGCAGTTGGGAAAACAGTCAAAGCACAGCTTGATAGGTCTGTAATATATAAAGGAAAAGTAAATAATTTTTTTTTTACCTAAATGTAACACAAGTCAGTCACATAAAACATGTCTTTGGACCGGATCCAGAATTAGGCCCGAAACCCTACTTACACATGCAAAGTACTTTGGAGGGGGAGGGCGCATGTGACCTCCAGATATTACGTGTGATTTCCACATGTAATACCTATCATACAGAACGGAGTTCCATACGATGGAATACATATACAGTGGGACAGTTCTTCCCCTCTGCTCGCCAAGCTGAGCGAGGGGAAAATTACAATTTTACATTAGGAACAGGGTTTACTACTTACATGCGAATCAGCAGTTGTATGGATTGCTGATCTGCACGTCAGTGTATCTGACATAAAGTACGTATGAAAGAGGAAAGTAAAAGGGGGGAGTTCATTTAGGCCCCCTCATACAGAAACCATACAGGATGCTGGATCCAGTTTTTTGTGATTAGGAGTTATTTTATTTTACCAAAACAATTATGCATCTACTTTACATCCATTGCCTACAATCATTTTTAATTATTCAACAGTAGCCAGGTGTGCAATAGTTCAGTTTTGAAACTACTAGATAAAGAAGAATCATGTTGGGTATAATAGTAAGTAAGGCCTAATTTTTTTGTGCAAAATATGTAATGTGCACATCATGCTGTGGTTTTTCTGCATTATTCGTGACTTGTAATTAATTTCCAAAATAGTCTCTGCATGTGTAGCATTCTATAATCAGTCTGAGCTGCTGCAAGGGGCGATTTTGCTTTGTTCTTATCTTGTGTTAAGACTATGGTAAAATAGGGACACATGAGGCAGAAATGTTCCTGTTTATATAGATGTATATATTAGTACTATTATACTCTACATTTCTATTTATATACAGTTTCCTATAAAATTAAATGTCTTCTTACTAGAACATCTATAACCTATGCCAGTAGTCAGTAAAAAGCAGTTAGATTACTATATTTGGTTGCCATGGAGTATATAGTTACAATAGAATTCAAATGATTTAATTTGTTGCCCTTTAAGTTTTAAAAATGCCAATGCCTTTGTTTGCTTCAGAAGTAAAATTTCCATTTGAAAAGTGCTGAATACTGGGTCAGCCACACACATATAAAATAATAAGGATAGGACAATAGTGTAGTGCAGATGAATGGGCATTGTTCAAACTGCCATTGTGTCTTTGAAAAAGTTAACAAGGATTGTTCAATATAATAGAATGTTACAGTTAAAATATATTCTTAAGGTATTTTATGAATATAAACTGCCAAAATGTCTCTAAAACTCTTCTCTAGACTGTAACCTCTGATCTGTATTTAGTGTTTTAGGGTCGTATTCAGAGCTTTTTGAGAAATGTGCTACTGCGCATGCGCAGTAACTCTGTAACGTAACCTACGTCACTTCGCCACTACGTCACATTGCGGCCGGAGCTCTGAATACGGCCCTTAAGGTCTAATAACCATAATCCACAAGCAGTCACCGTGTTGGCTCGTGGCGACTATCTCGTCTGTTGTTTATAGCTGAGACATGCTATCCTGATTCCAGCCAGCTGTAAGTAGCTTCTTAGGGTTGCGTACTAACGCACAGTGTAGCGGCATGCACTCCCCCTGACACTCCCCCTGTGGCCGGCGTAATTACACACTGTTATGCCGGCTAAAGGCTACCCTAACTTCAGCTGGCGTAACAGTATGTAATTATGTCGGCCACAAGATAATGTCCTAACCCAGCCCTCCCTTCCTAATTTCCCTACCTCCCCCCGCCTAGCTTCCGTAATTACAGCGTAGTTACGGAGCTGCCCACCCCTTCGTCCGTAACTACGCTGTAAAATGACGCTGTAGTTACGGACGCCCGATCCAGGTCACCAGAAAAACGGATTACACCGGGCAACATCTGCCCGGCACATGCGCAGATCGGCATAATTCTGGATCAGGCCCCAAGATTCCATCCAATCTAGGGCTCCATTTACTAAATGGTGAAGCCTTTCTTTTCAGTAGTTAAAGACCATATTCACCTGAAAACGAAGGCTTCATCTTACAAAGCTATGATCGCCATGGAAAATCTATACATTTAGCGTTATTTTATTTACATTTTTAATAATTAAAAAAATAAACAAATGATTCTATACATTTAACTAAAAAGAAAACAAAAGTAAAGAAAAAGTTAACTCACCTCTCCTGCGCTCTGTGTCTCTCTCTCCCAGAAGTTAAGTCCCGGCGCATGTGCAGTGTATTTAAATATTAGTATTTAAAGTTAGTCACATTGCATGCACTGGGACAATCTATGATGGAAGCCGAACGTCTCTGCCGAAAGTCCCGCAGACCATCACAGGACCTCGACAGAAGGGTAAGTATTTGTAAATACTACCCGCGTTATGGCCAAGCTCACTGCACTAATGATAGTAAATGGGCTGCGATAATGATAGTAAATGGAACCCCTAATTACAGCAGGTTTGTCTTTGCAGCACTTTATAATCCAGTCCTTAAATAACTGGCGGGGGTCATAGCTCCCTTAGGTTGGTAACATTCCTTGACCTCGAGATACCAGCCCTGTCTCCTGGTTCCAACTGCATGATCTGTTCTTTATGGTTTAGCTGATGTCTGCTCTAGTTTAGGTTTTAGGTTCCATCCTAATATATATCATGATACCCTGCCCTTCAGTGGGTGGGGATTTCTAGGTTACCATGTGTCAAGTGAGAGTTTCAGTCTTGGTAGGTCACTGTTCTTGCCATCCAATCTAGGGCTCCATTTACTAAATGGTGAAACCTTTCTTTTCAGTAGTTAAAGACCATATTCTCCTGAAAACGAAGGCTTCATCTTATAAAGCTATGATCGCCATGGAAATCTATACATTTCTTGTTATTTTATTTACATTTTTAATAATTAAAAAATAATTAAATGATTCTATACATTTAAATAAAAAGAAAACAAAAGTAAAGAAAAAGTTAACTCACCTCTCCTGCGCTCTGTGTTTCTCTCTCCCAGAAGTCAAGTCCCGGCGCATGTGCAGTGTATTTAAATATTAGTATTTAAAGTTAGCCACATTGCATGCACTGGGACAATCTATGATGGAAGCCGAACGTCTCTGCAGAAAGTCCCGCAGACCATCACAGGATAACAGAAGGGTAAGTATTTGTAAATACTACCCGCGTTATGGCCAAGCTCGCTGCGCTAATGATAGTAAATGGGCTGTGCTAATGATAGTAAATGGAACCCCTAATTACAGCAGGTTTGTCTTTGCAGCCCTTTATAATCCAGTCCTTAAATAATTGGCGGGGTCATAGCTCCCTTAGGTTGGTAACATTCCTTGACGTCGAGATACCAGCCCTGTCTCCTGGTTCCAACTGCATGATCTGCTCTTTATGGTTTAGCTGATGTCTGCTCTAGTTCAGGTTTTGGGTTCCATTCTAATATATATCATAATATCCTGCCCTTCAGTGGCTGGGGATTTCTAGGTTACCATGTGTCAAGTGGGAGTTTCAGTCTTGGTAGGTCACTGATCCTCAAAGTCTCAACACAACACAAAACATAATTTTCCAAATCTCAAATGTTTTTTTTTATTAGACTGTAGAGTGTATAGAGAGGGCTGTTTACATGAGCTGTGCTAAAACAGTAACCTGTGTAGAATAGATTAGGGGTTTTAGGTAATAAAGGGTGCAAAGATGACTAGAAGGCATCTTTAATCTTTTTTTTCTGATCTGCACTTTCTTAAACAGAGAAACTAGGACAGCAGCACAAGATACGGTCATGCTACTTACCTTCTTGACGAATGGGAGCTCGACACCACTGGATTGCTCAGAGGAAAATCTACATTGACACCAAATCAACAAATCTACACTATACAGGGAAACCTGCTTGACACTTCTGCACCTGACTTGGCATGGTTGTGTATTATAATTATTGTTAGATTTAATGATAGGGTTAGGCTGCATTAAAGGAAAGGTTACAGTTCATGTCAGAAATTTAACTGTCAACACTGAGATTGGTATAATAATACTGTCTACTAGTGTTCAGGATGACAACCATGTTGAGTTCATTTTTGTCACCATTCATACACTGTCATTCAATTGTTTTTGCATGTCGATAAAATGACTTTAGATGCTGTATACCATACCCCAACACCCTTTAGCTGCTGTCTTCAGTGTAGGGTGTGCTTGCTCTCTCATATTACTGCAGGTTAAAAGAGAGAGAGAGGGAACTGCAGTATGCTAATTTTTTTCTTACTATGTATAAGCAGAAATTTTTTTTTCTGGTTTTTAGAAAACAATTCCATTTAATTTCAATTTTATTTATTGTCACTAACAGTGTCACTTATATCTCTGCCAATCTACATAGTACATACCTCCCAACATTTAGTGTACAAATATCATGACAAAGTAAGCCCTACCTCCCAGTCCAACCAAACCTTCTTGTCCAGTTACACCCACAAATGGGCGTATTTGGCCGAAACTTCAGCCATTTCCCATCCTATTACAGTTCCCTAATAGGGATAGTCCCGCCTAAATCGGGACAGTTGTGAGGTACGATAGTGTCCTCCATTTCTTCCCTAATACTATCACTTGCCCTCCTATTTGATGATCGTGCTGTTTATCTCAGATACATATATATATATAGAGACACTATAGCTATGAATCCACATTTTTTGTGCTGAAAAAGTCCCCCTCAGCTTATACCCGAGTGCTAAAAAAAATAAAATAAAAAATACTACATTTAACTTACCTTTGCTGTCCCTCCGGCGGTCCCTGCGTCTGGCTCTCTTCCCCGCAGCTCTGCCTCCGCTCCGCTCCCCGCGGTGCGTGCTGCACAATGACGTTGGGTGACCTTAGGTCACCCATCATTGTGTAGCGCGTGATGCGAGGGAGAGAGCCGGAGGCAGAGCTGCGGGGAAGAGAGCCAGACGCAGGGACCACCAGAGGGACAGCCTTTCCCTCCTTACCTTCTGCTGTCCCTCTGACGGTCCCTGCATCTGTGTCAGGCTCTCCCTGCAGCTCTGCCTCCGGCTGTCTCCCCGCGGTGCGCGCTGAACAATGACGTTGGGTGACCCATGCTGCATGGGAAATCACAATTTCCATCGTGAGACATTGGCCATTTCCCACGCTGGCAGAGGGTATATATATGACCCAATGCAAGCCAACCTGTCATTAGCGCCGGGGATGTCCTGCTTGCAGGACATAGTAAGCGGCGCTCCAATAGGGTTTTTTGTTTTGCCAAGAACACCCCATTGGATTAAAAGCTTAGAAGACTGGACCGGAACCCCCATCAGAACAGGTAAGGTTCTTTTTATTTATTTAATAGACACTTTTTGGGGACTTTTTTTATATTTTAAATTTTGGTAAAGGGGACATATATGACGCGATTTTACTGTATATTTAATGTAAATTGGGGCAGGTTTTTCTTTATTATGGGGCATTGGTGTCTTGTTTTGTATGGAGGCAGACATTAAGGGGCAGATATGGAGGCAGGCATTAAGGGGCAACTATGAGGTAAGTCCAATGTTTCAGCCAGGCAGGGAAGGGGCAGAGACTGGCAGGACACACACAGAGGGGGCAGACTGACTGGCAGAACACACAGAGGGGGACACTGGATATTGGGTGCTGGATACACATGATGATACAATTAATTACATTTTATTGGTATCTATTTTTAATTTGAAATTTACCAGTAGCTGCTGCATTTCCCACCCTAGGCTTATACTCGAGTCAATAAGTTTTCCCAGGTTTTTGTGTCAAAATTAGGTGCCTCGGCTTATATTCGGGTCGGCTTATACTCGAGTATATACAGTAATTTCCTTCTGCTGTTTTTCGGTCTTACTGTGCACAAGCAGAAATGCTTATTTTTAATCATCATGGCCCAAGCAAATTGCTTTACTAGGTGGAAGCTTAGAAACTTTGTCTGATTCAGTAGACAGCTTAGCAGAGGATCCTGTTGGGAATGAACCACAGCATTGTGATGCTGGTGTAACTTACAGAGGCAACATCCACAGCTATAGGATACATTGCATACCCAAATTTCTCATGTAGAAGTTGATATTTTTACACAATATCGTTTCTTCTAAATATGATGCAGCATGTCTGCTTTTACTAATGTGGTCACATGCAGTTATTTAGAAGTTAGTAATACACTTATACTTATGTCCTTGCGCTTGTTTATTATAGGCAGTCAAGCAAAGTATCACAAGCAGCTTCCTAAACCAACTCCAAGCTCAAGCAGTAATCCCATGGAGAATGTTAATTGCCCTTCTACACCTTCTACATCTGCTTTAACTCCCAGTCCAACTTTTACCTCTGCATTGCCATCATCTCCCAGCACTGTAGATGAATATTCTCGTAACACTTCTATTCTCCATCCTCTCCCCCCTGACTGACCCCCCATTCTCTTCTTCTTGGAGCCTATCACTTTCTACGATTACAGTACTTTCCCTCATATCATGGAAGACTTCCTCTTTCCCATCTCCCTCCTATCATCAGTTTTTGCTCCCCCTCCCCAATCTGACTGGACTTTAACTGCAGTAGACAAACATCACACAATAAACATTGCTATAACTACATGCTACATAATCCTATAACACCTAACACGTTACACACATGGGACCAGATCCAGAGCTACATTTCCATAACGTTTCAAGACTTAGCGTATTTACGCTAGCGTTTTTTTACTTGGCACTCCCCTCACTTGTACGTACTTTGAGCGTTTTACATTTGCCGAACCCTACCTTAACTTTACGCTGCATAAGTACTGAAGTACGTACATGCTTCATGTACGTATCTGCCTCACCCCGCCTCCGAAGCGTAACAACGGGTGTCGTATGGCTGGCACGCCCCCTCGTTCGTAGCTACGCTGTTGATACGTGACTGGCCCGTATGCTATGAGTAATGTGTCGTAACATCTGGCGCGCACATGCACAGTAAATACTAATGAGCGATTTTACATCAGCGGCTAGCGTAAAATTGCTCGCGTACGTAGGTCTGGATCTACCCCTTTGGGCGTTATACGTTTGCCAAACCCTACCTTAACTTTACATTGCGTAAGTACTGAAGCATGTACATGCTTCACATACGTACATGCCTAAGCACGCCCAGACTGTATTATTTAAATGCCTGACCCCGCCTCCGAAGCCTAATTATGGATGTCGTATGGTTGGCACGCCCCCTCGTTCGTAGCTACGCTGTTGATATGTGACTGGCCCGTACGCTATGAGTTACGCGTCGTAACCTCTGCTACACGCATGCGTAGTAAATACTAATGAGAAATTTTACGTCAGTGGATATCGTAAAATCGCTCACGTACATAGGTCTGGATCTACCCCATGATTCATAACACACTTCTATAACTTCAAATGGTATATGCAAAGTATAATACACACAGACTATATATTCCTAGAGGTCAGATACGAATGTGATAATAAATGTCAAGGATGACAGGGAAAAAAAAAGAGTAATAGTCAGGGGACCCCCACCCATTTCCTCACACAAAGATACTAAAATTGTTTTATCAGCAGAGGACAAATCAACAGAATATGTGATAGCGGCCATATTTGTGTTAAACTTCATGAATATAAAATTACAATGTCTTTTTATCCATTACATTGTATATGTTAACAAGGGTGGAGTATTTATCACAAATTGCTGTGACCAATTTCATTGCAGAGTTTTTTTGTCATTTAGATTTTGACATGGAAATACATATTGTCTATTAAAAATGTACTTATATTATCAGTATATGTGTTTGATACTATATTCTTACATAACAAGCACTGTTTTGTCTTTTTAATGTATAATCTATGGATCACGTTCAAGTTTAAATCATTATTAACCATCACATTATTATGTAGTAAAAGGCCTATTATTGTGTCAGCCAATCTCAGTAAATAATGACAACCGTAGCAGGGACCAGTGATTTTTATGTTCTGAATTACATATCATAAATCCATTAACTCATTATTATATTATGACATCTAAACTAAATTCTGTCATAATTCACAGAATCTTTACATTATTATTTTTTAACATGGTCAGTAACACATAACTGAATATACTTATCCTTTGTTTCTTCTACAACAACTCCTCGGACATGGGCAAGCCACCCCTTGAACAATTGTTAATGTCATTACTATTTTTATATTAATTCAATTTGCAATAAGAATAATCATGGCTATGCATTGCTCTCTTTTTTTATGTTTATTTGAAAATGTTACGCTTTATTTAAAAAAACAAAAACACACCACCATTGTGAAAAAAATCTTCTGTTTACAGTTGTCTTTATAGTTACAAGATATACTCATGATAAACTACTGTATAAGCATTATTTATGCATGGCACTACCATTTGAATGTGGTCATTAGCAACGTAAATATAAATGTAATTTCAAATATGTGATAAATATAAATTCACAATAAATCAATATATGCAATGTTAACATAATACATATTTCTATATACTTATTAATACATTTATTTATCTAAAGACATTGAATCTGATCCAGACTTAAGGGCATGACACCGGGTCCAGAATTAAGTAAGTCAGAGGGTAAAAATATGGGAACAAAGGTGAGTCATCTCACAGTAAGAAATTAGAAGATCCTGGAAAGTCAGATCATGTGATTCTCCTGGCTTGATTTTGGTAGCCTGCGAATGGTCATGTGCACAGATCCAAGATGGTGGTGTCCATGCCCCAGAAGTCAGCATGCAGTGAAGTCAACATGCAGTGAACACAGATGCAGTGAACACAGGCCAGGTGGCTGCCAC
>WWET01001062.1:439998-450520 GCA_011038615.1 Limnodynastes dumerilii
CCCTGGGCTCTGCTAGGTCTAGAAACAGCACTGGTACTTCCTTACAGACTTGCCCAGTTGCCCTGAGTACTAGTACCACTACTTGAGAACCCCTGCTCTTTTCTATTACATTCAATAAAAATAACTGATATTATTGAATATGGGGAGGAGATAAACAGTACAGTTTGGGATCCATTTACTATATTGTTTACAGGAGATAAAGACCATTTTACACCTGAAAACGGTCTTAATCTCCTTAAAATGATGTGTGCACCATTTACAAAGCTATGATCACCATAGAAACCATCAGCTTCTGCACTCACGATCGCCGGCCTGCTCTAATGAATGCGGGACAGCTGATCGTTATATTTACAAAGTGTCAGTGCAGATTTTAACAGATGGCGTTAAATAACGCCATCTGAAGATGGAGTTAGGGTAGATATTACAGTGGTCCCCCCATATATCCCCCTTTTCCTCCCCCTAATGGCTGTTATTAGGGGGAGGAAAAGGGGGTATATATCGGGAGACGGCTGTAACACAAAACACAAATGAAAATGAACAAAAACATTTTTTTTATAATTTACTAGTAAATTGATGAGAAAAATACTTTAAAATCATTTTTTTTTTAAAACAATACAAAATAAACAGTTTTCTTACCTGTCCTGGCGTCGCTTCTGCATCGGAGTTCCACGCATGCGCAGTGTTGCTTGCCTATTAGGACATAAACGTTTTTAAGTCCCAAAAGGCAGCTACTGTACATGTGTGGGCACTTCTGCTCCGAGTGACACCAAACAATGCCGGCGAAAGTCCCGCGGATCATCATGTGACCTCGCCGGACAGGTAAGAAGAAATTGTAAATTTGCCGAAAACAGGTGCAAGGCCTGCTGCTGCGAGGTGCAGCAAGCCTTGCATTGTATAATAACGCTCACAGTGGGCGTTATAGTAAATGGAGCCCTTTACTACTTATATTAGCATAAAGGAGCAATGTTATGTGGTCACTTAAATGGAGAAGTATTAATGCAGAGCAATTTGGTAATAGGGTTGAAATTCCCTTATAGCACAGTATATTGCTGACTATTTTCACAAGATTTGATGCAGGTTGGTTAGGTTTTTCCCAAAGTAAGGCGATGTACAGCACTTTTCAAGGCAAACAGCCAGATCCAGACTTCATAAAGATAAGATACTTCAGCACTCGGAATGTAGGTGAGAATGGGAATGTACTGCTCTCCAATGTACTGTACTTAGGATGCCAAATTCCACTTGTTAAACTACATTGCAGAGGCTAACATATATAATCTGTTCCTAGGTCAGGATCTGGTCCAAAGTAAATTTGAAGCAACTTACCAATGTCATTCTTTACACTGACAGAAGTTGTTGTAATGGCGACTGCTGCAAGGTTTTATTTTTGCTGATTTAAAAATAACATTATTGTCACCTTATGAAATGTCCCACAATAAAATCTACTACATTGTATTAAGCAAATGTTAAAAAGTAAGGGGTTTTTATAAATTGTGTGCTTTGCTAATTGGTTGAAAATATGTACTGTGCTGTTGATTTCCCATTAGGCCTAGGGACACCACATGTTGGAAGCCAGCCAAGTCTGACGACAGAGGATACACACAGGGGGCACCAGTACTTTGCTCTATTGTTCTGAGTTGCCATGGTGCCCATTTATTGTCCTGGGTTACAGAGGATCCTGGAAAGAGCTCAATTCCATGACGTTGTAAGTTTTGAACTTACCCATTCCTTTCCAGGAGCCATGACCCACCGGACCCGTCGGCCTGCCACAGACCCCACCAGAGAGTAGAGTAACCTCTCCGGTGTCTTATAGTGTTTCGCTCTGGGGATGGGAGGGTTAGGCTTAGTGTCAGCCTGCGGGTAGGGGACTCTAAATTTAGGCTGCAGGGATAGGAGGATTGAGGTCAGGCTGCAGGGATTGGAGACTTTGAGTCAGGCTGCGAGGAAGGGAGTCTTAGGGTTAGGCTACAGGGAAAGGAGTCTTAGGGTTAGGCTGCAGGGAAAGGATGTTTTAGGGTTAGGGTCATGAAAGGGGATAGTTAGGGTAAGGATTAGGGGAAAGGGTTGGGGTTAGATTTATACTTACCATTCAGAGTAATGTCTTAAGGTAGAAGCAATCTATTTTCCAGCCAGGATGAGTGGCCATTTCGAAATAGGGCTGTTCTCAGCAGAGACCCTTCCATGATTCCTAGCTCGGAGTTCAGTTATGGGTAGGACGACATTTCTGATATCATGATGGTGGGGTATTAGTTTTGTGTTTAGGAGACACCTAACCCTAAGTCCAGGCCTGAGCTAATGTTATGATGCTCTATTTATTGTTAATGTTGGGAATGTAGGGAGTAGGGAGTCTAATCTCAAAAATTCTATTAAATATCTGTAAAGTTTAAGAAAATACAGAACTGCACAAAATGTATTTGTTAATAAAACAAAAAATATGATGTACACTTTGGTAGACACTGAATTGTTAAGTTAAATATCTCCTGCTATATTTCACACATTATAAAAAATATATTTTAAAATCTGAATATAAAGAGATTCTATTTTTAACATATTCAATGACATTGTAAACACCAGTATAAAAATGTAGAAATCTCATTATACTCATTGAATCTAAAGAAAACAGAGTTTTAGACAATTATTTATTAGAGATATTTGTGTGATATAAATTCACGATAGGAATGTAAGGAAATGATAGACAGTCCTATTCAACTCTCGTCTCAGATGCCCTCCAATGAATAAAATAGCGCGCTGTCGAACACATAAAAACTGTATCAAAAGCACCTGTGAGCTTTTCAAGTTTTCATTAATGTGTTGTGTAGAGTTTCAGCCATTGTAATTTTGTTGCACATTCTTTAAGACATTGTAAGAAATACAAGAGATGTCAATATATTAGCAAAAACAAGCATCCTAATGAGGTGTGTTTTGGGTTCCAAATGAACATGCAGGCCATTTTAATGAGAAGAGAACTGGAAAATGCATTATAATTACTACATGCATTTTGATATATATATAATAGTTTCCTCAGATTTGGAGAACATTCCCCCTCATTGATTTTTTTGTAATTTTATTAGATGATAAATAAAATATAAGTTTGGTTAGTAAGGGCTTATTCCCGCCTATTTTCTTTCAGGCTTCTTTTAAAGGTCACATCTAAAAATATGGAATACAGCTTGATGTGAAGTACTGATATGTACTACAAATGCAATGTGTGAATGGGACTGCTTTCAAAAACATGACTAAAGTATATGTTCAAAACATGCTTATGTTTTTTTTTTTGTAGTAGGTTCATTATCCATTTCTACAGTGGATATGTGCATAAGTAATAACGTATATTACACCAAAAAAACAAACTTTTTGCAACATGCCAGAGTTAGAGAAGTAGCATTCAAGCACTGTATCTCATTTCACTAAATCTGTAATCTTGATGTCTGTAAAGAGTTGCGTGTTTTTTTTACATTTATCACCTTTAAAGAAAGCCCACACAGATTTTGTAATGTATGCATGATTAAAGGTCATCACTGATACTTAATATTGGGCCGTAGTCAGAGAACCGTTTTCACGGCCAGTTCCGTGCGTATTTTTAGGTACGTTTCAACTAACGTAGACTATATGCGCATAAGTGACTCACGGATGGACTTGTGAATCGCACTTGGATACATACGTCCGGATATGCAATGCAAAAATACGCATGTGAAAATTTAAATAAAAATGGGCAGAGGAAGGCATTTAAATAAAGTTATGTGGGCGTGACTAACATGAAATGCACGTACGGAGGACACATACGCACGCAACTGCTCACGGAAAGATACAAGTGGTCTATGGAGGCGGAAGTCACCGACAGTACGGCCGAGAAAATGGAGTGTTATGGGTGTTAGGGGGTTTGGCCTGCACTGGCCGTGTGTTTAATTGTGTTTCATTATGGAAACGGATCTCTGAATACGGCCATTACTTGCATGTTTATCAAATGATCTTTTCTTATTGTACTTGGCCCAATGACGGCATGCTCTTAACTGCAGCAATCACCTTGTTGGTTGCAAGGGTCTATTGCTCTTATTGTTTTCAAGCCTTATAAATGCATTTATTAGCAAGTGCCTATTTGCTGGGCATGCACAGTGCTGGAAGCTGCAAAATATGCTTGCTGCCAATTTATTAAATACATTTATAAAAAGGCCCTGTGTGTTCTAGCTAAAGGAAACAAATAAAAAGTAAAGGGTCACTGGAGTGAAGAATGTGTGACTGGATCCGGGTGACAAATTCAGCATCTGTGTTGAAATCGTATTGCGAACATTCTTGAGTTGAGAACGATTATATATAATGGTCCTATTTAGAATAAATATCTATCCACAATCGGTCTGCGGCGGACTCGGAAGCTGCAGTATGTAAGGGGTAGTCTGTGAAAAGAGGGGCTTAGGGTTAGGCTGATAGAAGAGGAGGGTTAGGGTAATGGTAAGGTTTAGTTTAGGGTGATAGAAGGGAAAGGCTAGGGTAAGGCTGCAATGTGTCGCAAATCGGCACATCATACGGGCAAACTACACCCTTTACTCCCTTTACATTGTTCTGTTCCTTGCAACAGAACAAGGGACATTTTGGATTATCAGATATATAGGACATAAAAATAAAAGGCGAATCAATTTATTTGTACTTTTAAACAAATTTTAAAAGCAGTATGATATATAAAAGACTACTTAAATAACAATCTCATGCCACATGGCAAAACAAACCGATTTAGAGTATCTGTGATCCAAACAAGAACAGTTTAATAAAATTGT
The DNA here is from genome assembly GCA_011038615.1 of Limnodynastes dumerilii. Lineage (NCBI taxonomy): Eukaryota > Metazoa > Chordata > Amphibia > Anura > Limnodynastidae > Limnodynastes > Limnodynastes dumerilii. Next base: position 444,765 of record WWET01001062.1, read on the forward strand.
TGCAAAATAAAGATGTACGTCAATAGTCTCCCCTTCGTGAGCTGCTGTTGCTCTTAACTATTTGTTGTCCATACTCATGGAGTATGTATACGTTTTGTCCAAAAGTAAACATAGACCGTTATTTATCATCACAGTCCACCAGGTAGGTAAATCTTGATTGCGTTCACAATATGTAAAAAACTGAATACTGATATGCTAGATGTATAAATAAAAAAATAACTGGAAACAGGCCCTAACGCATTTCTTAGCAGTGCTTGCGATTTCATAAGAAAGCTATTTTTTCTGGTTAAATCACAAGCACTGCAAAGAAATGCGTTAATACCTGTTTCCATTTATTTTTTGGGATTGATACCATTTAAATTTCCAAACAAATGGGATATGTTTTTGCACTTATGGTTTTGGTCAGCCAAGGAACATTATTTTATTTGATAATTATTATGTATTTGACATATTTTACCAAGCGCCCAATATTTCTTTATACATATTATATAGAATTCCTTTTCTCTTTTAGATATATAGGACATTCAATCTAGAAGCAATAGACAAATACAGAAAGAAATGCTCCACTGTGCGTTAGTATTTAAGTTATGCTTGATATTAAATTGCTGATTTTGCAAAAAATAAATGTTTCATTCATCAGTTATATGGGACACTTTTCATAGACTCGACTTATATAGTGTGGATCAGGTGTGGGTCCCCGCCAACAATGGCCCTATTTCCATAGGGCTGTTTTCTCCCAGCCAGTTTCGAACTGGCAGGGATATCGATTGCTTATGCTTCAATGAGGCATAGCAATCGATCCCCGAAGCACCAAACATGGTGCTCTGATAGGTGCGGCTTAAAACTACTCCAACCCTTCCCCTAATTCTAACCTTAACCCTCCCCTTCCATTACCCTAACCCTTCCTTCCCTGCAGCCTGACCCTAACCCTCCCTTCTCTGTCTAACCCTGAGACCCCCCTCCCCGCCGCCTGACCCTCCCCTTCTATGGCCCTAACCCTCCCTTCCTAAGAGCCTGACCCTAACCCCCCTAACACTAAAAGTCCCTGGAGAGATTACTTACCTCTCCGGAGCGGTCAGTGGTGGGTTCTGCGAAAATGAACGGGTGAGTATGCTGATCAGCACATTCACTCATTCATAAAAAAGTACTTAAAGTTCTAAATGTAAAATGCAGATAATACACTTATACTTTTGTATCTTGTTATGTTGTCTATCTTATGAAGAGTTACCCCTCCAATACCTGGGGTCCTCTGTTCTGTGTATCCTCCGAACCTAATGTCCCTTGTCATCAAGGGATTAAAACAAAAACACATATGCACCTTTGTGTGGTAGACTAAAACCTACTATAGTTAAAAAAAGAAGAATATTCCAATTATACTATTATTTCTTGAGTGGTAGCTTATCAAATTATTCTTTCATCCTTTTTTTTCAATATCGATATCTGAGTCAGTGTCAAGGCGGATTTTACAAGGTTTCTAGCACCAAACCTCCAATCCTGAATATTTGATCATGAAACATGTCTTATTTGTGCCTTGATGAATAATTATCATATTCGAAACCCATCGGCGGGGGTTTGCAGGAACAACCAGATCCTTTGCACCTTTCATCTTTTGGTTCAGTTATCATCCCGGGACTTGAACCATCATTTATTTGAGCCAACAAAGACTGTTACACATCTGAAGGTATGAGATTGTGTCTTACCTTCCATCATTACATAGGCTATGTTATGTGTTTTTATTAATTTTAATATATTTTACCTTTATTATGTATAAATCATTCACTAAACTAATTATTGTTTGTTTGTTTAATATTTTTTTTCTCCATACACTTTGTGTCTTACCTTCCATCATTACATAGGCTATGTTATGTGTTTTTATTAATTTTAATATATTTTACTTACCTTTATTATGTATAAATCATTCACTAAACTAATTATTGTTTGTTCAACATATATTTTCTCCATACACTCCTTATGGAGTTGTGAAGGGATTCCACGTAGGGAAAAATGAATCACTAAATAGGAAAGTGTAACCTTGAGGGACCTTAAGGAGTGACAGTTTCATCATTACAAGAATAGAAAAGCTGGATCATTAGGTTAAAACACATTTGGACTACATTTGTGAATAATAGTTTGAAACCCCTAGGAACTAGACTGTAATCCTTGCATACCATCATTTTATTATTTTGCATATATTTTTGCCTTGCACTCTCTGGTTTCACTTGATACACTTGATAAATAAAAATCTCGATTTTCCAGATTGTGTTTTCCAAAGTTTCATATATAGGTAGAATATTTGGTTTATTTATTCTGATTAATTTATTGGGGAATAAAACATGTCAATCCGATTATAACCCATAAATCTTTTCTAGAAATTTAAAATGGAAAAACATTGTATATTTATAAGTAAAATGTAAAAAAAAATGAAAATGTATGTTCACATAGAGGTTAATACCAAGGTATAGAACTTGGTTTATATTGAGTAATATAACTTATTATTGTGTGACGACCTATAATCAGTAACATATTTTAGCCATTTTAACCTCTAATAGCGCCCAGCACTTATTCATCTTGCTCTAGAAATTTTTAAAGGTAAAGTGGGACCTTTTTGTGTGATTTTGTTTCAAAAGGGTAAAAAAGCAATCCATCCCGGGCAGACCAAAGACGCTGGACCTGATTCACAGATAAGAGTGAGTTATACGCGTACAGATGTGCACCTAACTCACTCTTCCAGCCCCCAACCCACCCCCCGTTTTTAGGTACTTTACGGCATAGGGCTACCTTATATCTCCATGCAATGTCCATATGGACATTCCACCTACCCGCCTCCCCCAGCTAATCTAAATAAATTCCCCCTCCCAATTCTTCCTAAAAACACCCCGAGGTGGCATAACGCTGCCTCTACGGACGTAAATCCCTGCGTGCAGTCTTACTGCACCTATGCTATCTATGCACCAATCTGGTACGTAGATAGCGTAAATGACCTACTACGCATGCGCAGTAGGCCATTTTGGTCAGATACACACTTAAGAAGTAGAAGCTTCTTAAGTGTGAATCAGGCCCGCAGTGCTGAAAGGGGAGTATAAATCTATTCACAACCCTTACACTAACCCTTCCCCGCAGCTTAACTGTTACATCCTGGTCTGCTAGATCTGATTTTGCCTCTAGAGGCAGTTCTGGATGGTTTCATACTGTGGATATTTCTACTACCTGCCCCTAGGGGCTGCTGTTGAACGCTCTCTATGGGACCAATCATGTACTGTGCTTGCTATACTACACCTGTGCTCTGGTTTTATCTATCCCGTCATTGTTTCCTGTGTTGCATGTTTGTTTGCTCTGCTCTCGTCGTGGTCCTTTTATCTCATTCTCCCTGTCTCCGTTCATCTTGAATCCCTGCTTTAAACCAGCCAACTGCTCACTATCTAGACTTTTAATGTACTTTTTGCTTACTCCCTGTGGATTAACTACACCTGCACATTGCACCTGTAGACTCTTTTGGATTCTTTGCATTCCCGGTATTCTTGTGTTTTCTACCTGTTATCTGTGCTTATTTCTGTGTTATCTGCAGACTCCTATGTTTCATGTCCTGTATAATATTTGTCATCCTCCAATAAACCTCACCAGTTCCAAAGTTACTGTGTTTTGTGATCCACCATCGTAAAAGAATGACCCTCCAAATCTGTCTGGGTGCTTCCTTGACGTCTTCCCACCCTCAACCAGCAAAACCCTAGGGTTCCTTCTGCCATAGATTCCTGTGATGTCCATTTGTTTAGTACTTTACATTAGGATGTGGTACTACTTTGTTCCCAAATGGCACAATGGTGCCTTTTCTTGCCAGAGACTCCCTCGCCTTGCATGACCAACCTGTTAATATATCATTGCAAATTATACACATTGCAGTCAATCAAGACTATTAGGCAGCAAGTGGCAGAGTTAAAAGTGCTCACTGCAAGATCCAGCTACATGTGCATAAAATTGTTAACCACAGCCAGCAGCCGAAACTGCTCACCCTGCTATCGTAAACATGTAGATGTACAGATTGCTATCATAAGTCTAGATCTTGCATGTAAAAAAATTCACCTATTCTTTTTCTAAGAAAGAAAAATGTACTTGTTTGTTTTAAAAGATGTGAGCATTCATTATAGTAGTGAAAGACAAATTGCGGCACCATCCAGTTCATAGAATGCATGTGTGCATGTGGCACCTCCTGCTGGCAGAGGATGCATCATGCACATGAATAATGTTTATTGATACAAAAGTTCAAAGAAGGCTGTGCATCGAGAATGAAGCAAAGCATCAACCGATCTAGCAACATGATCACAGAGTGGAAATATATATATATATATTGGATTTTCTAAGCGTTGGTTATATATCATTGTTCTTTTTTTTCCATCTATGCCTACAGTCTGTGTGTATAATAATATACTGTATTGTTCAAAAAATGCTTTGTGTGTCTTTGTGGGCCTGATCCAGACCTACACTCGCAGGCGATCTAACGCTGATCGTAAGCGTAAAATCGCCATAAAAACGCACTGCGCATGTGCATAGTGACAACTTTCGGTCGTACCAGAGACCTTTTCGTAGCGGCGATTTGGGAGTCCGTATTGTCTGCGTATTTTACGACGATGGGGCCTGTTTATAGTACGAAGTTAGTACGGACGCTGGAGTTAAGAAATGTAGGCGGGGGGAGCCATTTAAATGTGATGTAATGCAGAGCGGTTTTAGTTATGTTGTTAGGAGGAGAAGGGGATGAACGAGCATACTGCAAATGTGTATAACTGAATGTTTAAACAGACCTTTCAGAAATCTGCTGGCCAGTGTACCTAACTATCACTGACTAACAGATTATTAATAAGTCTATACAAATTTCAGTCATACAGACACGAAGGGTGCACCCTGATGTCCCATGAATGGTGCTCCCTTCATATTAGGGGGGCTGTACCATGTTTGAGGTACAATATTAACATAAGCTTAATGACTTTCTTTGTGATGACATTTATATATTTTGTTATGTAATGTTACATAGTGTAGGTATACACATTAAAGGCGATAAACTAAACTAATAACTAGTGTATAGTAAGCAATAATAATACTTTTTTGAATAAATAGATTAATATTTTCTTGGATTAATAAGAGTGCTGGCTTGTATATTGCATATACAGGACTTTATTTAATTCTTCTGAGTCGTGCACCTGTACATGTTCTAAGCAACTTGTGAGGGAGTGCTTGTCTTGAACTTTTTAGTGAGTTCACTATCCATTTTATATACACTGCTCAAAAAAATAAAGGGAACACTTGAACAACACAATGTAACTCCAAGTCAATCACACTTTTATGTAATCAAACTGTCCACTTAGGAAGCAACACTGATGGACAATCAATTTCACATGCTGTTTTGCAAAATGGAATAGACAACAGGTGGAAATTATAGGCAATTAGCAAGACAACCCCAATAAAGTAGTGGTTCTGCAAGTGGTGACCACAGACCACTTCTCAGTTCCTATGCTTTCTGGCTGATCTCTTGGTCACTTTTGAATGCTGGCAGTGCTTTCACTCTAGTGGTAGCATGAGACAGAGGGGGTGATTCAGAGATGCGACTGCGAAAAGATCGCAAATATACGCAACTAACTTCAGATCTTAGCAGGTTACAACCCACTGTTTAAATAGTCCCTCCCCTTGCAAACAGCGGCGGATCTTAAAGTTAGACCACCATTGAGCAACCCTAACTCTGAACTGTCATTTGAGATCTTAAGGGAAGT
>WWET01001063.1:103872-115328 GCA_011038615.1 Limnodynastes dumerilii
CTGACCTGCGACGGACGACAATTAACACTGAACAAGGTACGATGGACGGAAGATGGTTCACGGGACGAGACAAGACGGACCAGGGCATACACACACACAGACATCCAGCGGGACCCCCGAAGGGGTAACAGAGACATACACACCAGGAAAGGGGCAGGCAAAATGGGAGATGATAAATACACTAAGGTGGGAGAGAGGGAGCGAGATAGACAAGATAAATCAGGCAGGAATGGAATCAGGACAAAGGGCACTCAACGGTCAGAACACTAGGCAAGAGCACTAGGCACACAAAAAATAGCAGACTATAGCACTGAGAACAGAGGCTATAATCGGCGCCAGGAACTGGAAGAAGGGAATTTAAATAGAGGCTGCTGGTCCCTGATAGGCCAGCAGCCAAAACAGAGAGACACTGATAGGCTGTTTCCCCATGCAGGGAAACAGCATAAGAGGAGAGAACAAGTGCGCGCCTGCTGCTGGACACGTGGGGTTTGTTTACATGCCGTCAGCGGCATGTACGGCGCCTGACAGAGAGGAGAGAGAGGACGCACCGTCGCTGGAACCGAAGGTAAGCTCCGGTCTCAGCGCTGCTGGACGTAACACTTACACCACGTACTTATGCCTCGCCCCTCCTCTGAAGTGTAATTAAGGGTGTCATATGGCTGGCACGCCCCTTCGTTCATAGTTATACTGTTGATCGTAGTCTGGTACGTATGTTCAGAGTTACGTACCACCAATAGCGTTTTTATGTCTCCAGCTAGCGTTAATACGCTAGCGCACTTAGTTCTAGATCTACCCCCATGTTTGTAAAAGGGTGAATAAAATGATTTGATTCTATGCTTGCAGGGAGAATATTTGCACTTTGCTTATTGCTCACAGATATTGAACTGACTTTTAAACTGTTATTTATGCTTGGACTGGAAAACATCACCTTCAAACATTAACGGTTTGCAACAGATGAAACTAAACTCCCCTGGAAACATCACGGTGTTCACTGTTGTAACTTTACTCTCTTACTTTCAAACTGTGAATCATGGAATTTCACTTTGCAATATTAATACATCATTCACCCTTAACCTCAATTTTTACATGCCAAAAAATATCATATACACATTAAATATAAAATTATAGATATTTCTGCTTTTCCAAATCAAGGAACATGGATAACATTAAAGTGCAAGACTAGACATAGATTTGTCAAATGATAGTTAAATTGTTATCTTTATATGTACTTAAAAAGGACAGGTTACGATTTATTACAACAAAAAAACTGTTACACAACAAGAACATCCATGTATAATGATAAAATACAACATATATCACAGTGACATAAAGTTGTCATGCATTAGAATGAATTTATGTTAAGCTTTACGTATACTGGCGTGTTTTTAAAGGGTGTGGGTCCCCACTAAGAACGGTCCTATTTTGATAGGGCCGTTCTCTCTCAGCCAGATTCGAAACTGCCTGGGATATCGATTGCTTATGCCTTGATGAGACATAGCAATCGATCCCCGGAGCACCTAACACGGTGCTCCGATAGGTAAGCCTAAAAACTGCCCCAATCCTTCCCCTAATTCTAACCCTAACCCTCCCCTTCCATTATCCTAACCCTAACCCTCCCTTCCCTGCAGCCTTACCCTAACCCTCCCTTCCCCGCAGCCTAACTCTAATATTTCCTTCTCTATAGCCTTACCCTAAGACCCCCCCTCCCCGCAGCCTGACCCTAACTCTCCCCTTCTATGGCCCTAAACCTCCCTTCCTAAGAGCCTAACCCTAACCCCCACCCCTAACACTAAAAGTCTCGGAGAGGGACGGGTGAGTATGCTGATAGGCACACTGATCTGCACCTGTTGCACCAATGGTAGTTCTGCCCCTGCTTCATTAAATGCTTTGCCCCAAATGAAACAAGCATATATTTGTTTCCAAATTTGTGCTGTGTGGCATTGATAGCTGTGATATGGAAATCTGTCAGGATGTACTGGGGCAAAGTCTGTGAGGTCTGACAAAAAATGTTCATAGTACTCCTAGGTTTTGCTCGACAACAATCTATAAACCAATGTCGCAAAATGTCTTGTGAATGCATGTTCCAACCATAGCATAAATGGTGTATATTTGGCGAAATAATGTGGGACAAGTTTTAAAAGTACTATCCATCACCCAATGTGCAGCCTCTTAGAATTTTTGTAAATTGTCTTTTGTGGCAAACAGCAAAATCCGTTTAGCCGCATAGGTGCCATTGAATTTCTCCCCATCCAATTCCTTAAGATTATCAGGAACATAAATTTATCTGAGGAACCTGGGCTGAGCCGACATATCTGATAATCTCACCCTCTTAATAGATTGCCTCAGAGAATCACGAATTGGAAGATATGGTGGAGGGCATTTCCGCTGGCACTTGCTGGATGATCTGGGCAGGGGTTTCCAGGGTTGTTCTGGCTCTTTGTTTAAGTTTAACCCTGTTGATAACAAATTCACTCTTTTTATATCTGGCAGAATGGTTGTGCTCTGTGTGGGACACCAATTGCCTACTTTCAGCAAATTCGATGGTAGTGACATAAGAGCGACAATGTCCACATTTCTTTTTAGTGCAATTTCAATAGCATGTTATAAGTTTTTATAGTGTTAATTTGGGTTGCGTCTATTAACATACAAATTTCAAATTCTATAACTATGATGGACGAGTAGGATGCTGCAATGTTTGTCAAGTGGCCTAAAAGTTATGATGATATTAATGATTAAAATTTGTAAAATTAAATATTTTATTATTTATTGAATTACAGTTTTTTATATAGGAAGTGTCAGTACTTAGCACTTACTATAGACCTTAAATCGAAAGGCATGAATAAAAGAAACAAAACAATGTTTATTGTATGACTATAATGTCAATGTGCAAAAGAGTCCAAAAAAGTCCACAGTAGAAATATAGAAGAAGTTCAGACAAAGTCTACATGGAAACAGCAAACAGACATGCAGTACATGAAATAGGAAGCAATGACCCACACCTTGCTCTGCAATCCAGGGATAGATAAACCCAGAGTACAGGTGTAGGATAACGAGCACATAATAAAATTAGTCCCAGAGAGAGTGTACAACAGCAGCCTCTAGGGACAGGTAATAGAAATGTCCACAATAGGAATATATTGTCCAGGTCTGGCCCTAAAGGCAAAACAGGACACAGCAGTCCAGACACTTAATAAATTATGCGTAGGGAAGAATAAAATTGAAAAAATATACCAACAATGCAACTTGTCATTTAATACAGGCAACCAAGGGTGGAAATTGTTCCCATCCAAATTGTAGCAGCTAGACAAGGGTTATTTAACGCCTAGCAAGAATACCATCAGGGGGATTGTTTGTGTTGATTATAGTGTAGCGAAAAAGAAAGGGTTAAAGTATCTGTCTGACTGTCAAATTTGATGTAGCATGACGATCACATATAATGTCAGGTGATTGGGTATATTAATTGTACTTAGGCAGCATAGGAAGGTTAAAAATGCATTGTTGGGATTATTTTAACATTGTGGGGAACTCATCTGTGCCAGGATGCTTTCCATGACAGGATGCATATGTGGCAGGATGCTTTCCATGACAGGATGCATATGTGGCGGGATGCCTTTCATGTCAGGATGCATATGTGCCAGGATGACTTCCATGTCAGGAATTATATGTGATATCATGGGTAGTCATATAGACTACATAATTTGTGTAGGGGGTTCTGTCCAGATATTAACAATGTGCGGTCCGCACATAGTTTTTAAAGTAAGAGGGGGCGTGCCGGGGGTTAGTGTTCAGTAAAGTGGGGGGGGGATGTAAATTAGGCTCGGAAGGAGGGCTGGGGAATCTACATGCGTATTTTCGCTCCTTAAGAGGGAAAGTACATATGGGTAGTTAAGGGTGCTCTATGGCACTAAAAATGAGGACGGGTGGGGGAGGGGGAGTTAGTTGTGGATACATTCGTGTCCGCACCTACGGAACGCAGACTTATGTGTGAATCCGACCCCATGTCTTTAGAATGAACGACACTATTGGCACGGTGAGCATTCCAAAACCTGAACACATATGTTAGGCCCACACAAACAATATGTCATTTCATGTGTGTGTGTTTAAAAAACATACACATCCATTTGGATGCTACAAGACCCAGAAAGACCATTCGGCTACAGACTCAACAGCTGCATATAGGTTCATATTTGCTGTGCTGATGTCATGCACTGGACACCACGCCAGGCCAGAGTCAGAGTGTTGAAAGCCTGCACACCCTTAGACAGCTAGATGGTACTCTTAACCATAGCGTTAGTGAGTGCTACAATAGGAGCTACCACCAGCTCTTAATGAACTGACAATATAAGTTAGCAAATCCCAAAAAACACTATGTGGGCTTGAGGCCCTCTGGTGGAGGCCACTCCAGAATGGCCTTGAGCTTTTCAGGATCTATCTGCAGACCTTTACTGGAGATTATGTAACCTGGGAGGGAACTTCTCTAGCTTTTCCCATATTGCCTGAGGCAGAAGAGACATGGATCTGGTGGCTATGTAAGTCAGAAGAGAAGATGAGGATATCATCTAGGTAAACTACCATGTACAAATACAGCATGTCCTAGAAGATTTTATTCATGTAGTCTTGGAACACTGCAGGGGCATTACATAACCTGAAAGGCATGAGGGAGTACACATAGTGGTCGTACCTGGTGTTAAATGTGGTCTTCCACTTGTCACCCTCTGAAATCCTGATAAGATTGTAAGCCCCACACAGGTCCAGTTTAGTGTACACAGTAGCCCCCCTGACACGGTCAAAGAGATCTAGTTTAAGGGATAATGATTCTTAATGGTGATGTCATTAAGGCCTCCCCTATATTTGATACAGGGACGCAGCTCTCTAGATTTTTTCTTAACATAAAGAAACCTGCACTGGCAGGAGATAAGGACTTCCAGATGAAGCCACATCCCAGGTTTTCTTTTATGTTTTCAGACATGACCTTGGTTTCGGATACTCATAAGGGATAGGAAGGACCCCTTGGAGTCATTTTGCCAGGAATGAGTTCAATAGCACAGTCCCACTGACAATGAGGAGGGAGTGTCTCTGTATTCTTTTTAGATAAGACGTCAGCAAACTGCGCTTAATGTGGAGGTAGACCAGGCAAAAGATATTTAGGACTAAGGGACTGTCTTTGGTGAAGATTTCAGAGCTGGAAGCAGGCACTGGAACCAGGGGCAAAGGAGTCACTGGACAAAGGTAGGACTTGTGATAATGGACACACCAGGACAGTAAATGTAAGGTATTCTAATCTATGGTAGGAGAAAGCTGTCTCAGCCAGGGTAATCCCAGTACAATTGGTCGGATAGCTGAAGGCAGGACTAAAAAGGTACTACTAAAAACATAAAAACCAACAGCAGGATGCTGGTGAACACAAACTTGAACCTGAGACACAGAAGTGCCGTAATTATGCATAAAGGAGCAGCAAAATCAGGGGTGTGGTTTGACGATAGCTGTGGCAGGTTGCATTTGTGTGCACCATGACTCATGGCAAGCAAACCTTGTAAAATAAGCTTTTTTTTCTTCTATAAAAGCTTGTTCCTGCTTTTCCACAAGTTGTCTGGGGTGTGGGGTTTTTGAAAGTCTATCTGCTGGGTGCCCAGATCAGTTTAGGATTGAATCCTGGTGTGTTGGCAAGTCCCAATTTTGTTCAGCTGCTTATAAGATCTTTATCACCTGTATACTTGACTACAACAGCAGATTCTGCATCATGAACAACAGAGCTGCTTTTCTGCCTTCACATAGTGTCAGCCATTTTGGTGACTGCTCTCTTCTCCATTGCAGAAGGCCTCCCTCTATTAGCCTGTGGATATCTATTGATAAGTAGAAACGATTTACTATTATAACTACCTTCAGTACACCTTGTCATTGAGTGGTAGGAGTCGCCGCTGAGAAAACGCTAATAGTCACAGCCAAAAGCTAATTTTCATCTGTCTCTATTTGAGAAATAGTGCTATTTTTGGAAATGTTTTTCTGAATGGGTAAGTATGCCGATTGGCATACTTCAGAAACGCTGCCGCAACCCCATTCATACTTACCATTCGCAGTAAGATCTTCTTTCGTCCATCCATTACTTTTCCTCTACAAGGCAGAAGCAATCGTTTTCCCAGCTGGAACTGACTGGGAAAGAACTGCCTTTCGAAAAAGGGTAATTTTCAGCGGCAACCCACAGTCTCATGGAACCTTTCTAATTTAAAACGTTGATCTGGCTAATTGGCTGCCATTCCCAACTTGCCCATACTCTATCATTGAACTTTTTTCCCATTAGTGATCCTGTACAATACTGCAGCAGCAATTAACCTCATAACTGTTCAGGCCTATCTGCATATCTGCAGTGCTGTTCGCTGGTAACTCCTAGCGATCCAAGATTCCTCACCACTGGTACCCTGCTTATTATTCCCCTGCCATCAGCTCCGACTCCTAATTATGATCCTACATATTAACATTGCAAGGAAGCTCAAAGTCCCACACCACTACAGTAATAATTGAGGACTTATCTCTGAGAATGACCTGCTGTACACTTATCATGTGACTTACCTATTATACTCCAGAATAGTAAGCTACCTACCATAGTTTGTGCCTTAATATAACATTCAACAGCATTTTCATAATTCTCTTGTCTGCCATTTCTTTAAGGAATGTCACCATAGAAGTCTAAACCATCACCACTACACCCATCACTGCGCTTTTAGTTGCGATCCACTATGGAGACAAATTTATCAACAGACAAATCCCAAAATAAACAAGTTGGTCCCCTCACAGCCTGTCTGTGCCCTTTGATCTTGGAGTTAATTCGAAAATGGCCGCTCCCCTTACAATAAGGGCAATGCTGGTTGCCCTTCTCACAGATATAACTTCTGAATGGAAAACAGCAATGAGTGACCTTAAAAGATCTATTTCTGACCTTATAGGGCGAAGAGGAGCCAAAATAGAGGAGCTGGTGACATCACACAATGGCCTTATTACTGTTTACAAAACCTTGCAAGATGAGGTCGATCTCCTCAAATATAAGATAACTGATCTGGAAGATCTCTCACAGCGCAATAATATTAAAATCCGTGGCATTCCAGATTCTTTCTCCAATACTGACCTTATGGCCTACACTCTATCCCTATTCCACAAGTTACTTCCTACAATGCAAAAGCGGGACCTATTTGTTATGGGATGACAAATGGGTATCCATTCTGTATTGCCTAGGGCTTACTGCACAGATATGTCTGAACTGGAAGCTGGGTGGTTTTAAGTAAGATCTGCTCATGGACTACTGGACAGGGATGGAATCAGGAAGACCGCTATACAAAGTAGAAGTTAAGCATGGAGCCAGATAACAGGGATTCAGGGAGGGAAACCAGGAGGCAAGACAAGAGGAAATAGGAATTTCAGACAGGAGGGAATAGCAATTGCAATCTGAAGACAACAGGTTCTGAAGGCTTGAAGAAATGGCAATTGCAGACTGGAAGCATTGCAGATTGGAGGCAATAGCAATTGTAATCTGAAGACAGCAGGATTTGAACAATAGGCCGCCCTTTGCATTGATTGGCTGCACTAGTCATACAATCACTAGAGTCAGAGCTCAATTGGTTCAGGTTCATCATGTCGTGTTTTCCAAGATGGCAACCCCCAAGAACCCTAGGATGCTGCTGACAGAAGCCAGGACTCATCCCCAAGCAGAGTGACAGAGCTGGGCAGAAAGTAGACACAGGCTAGGAATAAAATCCCTGCGGGGTAAGATCGTGGCCAGGACCAGCAAGGGCAGGCCTAATCACCCTAGTCACCCTATTCAAAATGGAGTAACTCCTATAGCCCCTGCTACTGGAACTGTCTATTGGGTGAGACCTTCAAGTTATAGGACCGGATTCAAAGCCCCGGACATATTGCACATATGTCCTTAATTTACCAATAATAACTGCTACCCATGCATAGTAACTATTTTACGTAATCTACGTATCGTTTCGTTACGGAGGATGTGTATTTGCGGTCTTAGGGCTCTATTTACAAAAAAAAAAAAAGTTTTTTGCAGGCGAGATGAAATCGAGCAGCAAAGAAGAGGAGGAGGAGCCAGTCCCCGCTGTGGCAAGATCAGAAAATGCAGAGGAGCCGGAGCTGAAGAACGGGGAACCCACTGCAAGCAAGCCACCGCCAGGACTCCAATCAACAGAAGAAGATTCTTCACAACTAGCAAGGCTTCCCAAGACAGATGACAGCAAACGGTGAGTGGGAAATATTTTTATTATTTTTATTACACCACACACTACATAACACTACACGTAGTATAGGACACGGGACCACCGGAGGTAAGTGAACACATTAGGGGTTAATATTAGTCAAGAAAAATGTTTATTTAACAGGGACACATTGTAATGTATTTCAGTATGTTTATTGTACACTGTATTTTTTTTTTATACACACAGCACACGCGGCGCAGCATGGTTAGAAGCCTTACCATGCTGATATTACTACAAGGCCATGCAGCACTGCTTTTATCACACACAAAAACACGTCAAGTATATTGACATGTGTTTTTGATGATCAGGGACTTGAGATCACAGTAAAATCGCACCTCTCTGGCTGCGATTTTTTTTTTGTGTGATTTCATGTCTCACTAAAGTCGAATTCTTCAAATCGCCTTTAGTGAATACAACGATTTTTTTTCCCTATGTTTTGAATGGCAAATATCTGGACAATTTCTGTCCAGTGATGTTTGCCATGGCGATTTTTTTAAACACATAAATCATGCGATTTGATCCTTTGTGAATACTGCAATGTGAGTTTAGAGGGTTAAATCACGCGATTTATTGCGATTTTTAACAAATCGTTTTTTGTAAGTGAGGCCCTTAGAGTGGCCTCATGTAGGCGGGACCAAAACAACTCTAGGTGGGGCCAACAGGAAAATAGGCTGCATCCCAAAATAGCCTGCATGATAGTAGCATAATAAGATTAGCCTCTGCCCTAAACCATATATTGTTAAACTTTATTACAATTGTAGTAAAACTGTGAACTAACTAAAAACTATAACAGAGTGCATCCCCTACACACACACACACACACACACAGTGCACCCCATATACATACATACACACAGTGCACCCCATGTACATACATGCACACAGTGCATCCCATATACATACATACACATAGTGCATTCCATATACATACACACACACAATGCACTCCATATATACACACTCACAGTGCACATCATATAAACACACAGAGTACACCCCATATACATATAGAAAACGGGGAGAGAAAGTGAGTCTTAGAGACCGCATATACGCAATCTACGATACGTAGATTACGTAAAATAGTTACTACGCATGCGTAGTAGCTATTATCGGTAAATTAAGGACCTATGTGCAATATGTTCGGTGCTGTGAATCCAGGCCATAGTCTATTTTTGCTACTATATAGACGTTTTAGCTATGTTTAAGAGTTTGAATATAAGAGAGGAAAGATCCACCTGGAAAAAACCATGTTGATTTCAGGGGAGTCAAATTTCATCTTTTGCAAACAATATTATAGTTGAAAGGGAATGTTTCCCAGCCCAAGCCTAAATAACAGTTTAAAAGTAAAGCTGGTCAGTATCTGTGTGCAATATGCAAAAGCAAATTATTTCCCTGCATGCATAGAATAAAATTAATTTGACTCCCTTTGAAATCAAAATGGCTTTACCCAGGAGTAACTTTCCTCCAGGGGTGGATTAGGAAAATAAAGTGGCCCTGGAAAAAATTTAGAAAGTGGCCTCATGTGGGCGGGACCAAATCAACTCTAGGTGGGGCCAACAGGAAAATAGGCTGCATCTTAAAATAGGCTGCATAATATTAGCATAATAAGATTAGCCTCTACCCTAAACCATATATTGTTAAACTTTATTACAATTGTAGTAAAACTGCGAACTAACTAAAAACAATAAGAGTGCATCCCATACACACACACACACACACACACACACAGTGCACCCTATATACATACATACTCACAGTGCATCCCATATACATAAATACATACATACACATAGTGCATTCCATATACATACGCACACACAATGCACTCCATAGATACACACTCACAGTGCACTCCATTTATATAAACACACAGAGTACACCCCATATACATATAGAAAACGGGAAGAAAAAGCGAGATCAATTAGATGTACTCATATCCACTTTAACCCATAAAGATTATCACAAAAACTATAAACTTTATTTACAGATATTAAAAAGAGTGAAAATTTTAAAAAGGAGTGAATGGGAGTAATAGGGAGTGGAATTAAAATCGAAACGTTACAGTAGACTTCCGGTGGGCGGCGCACCAAGGTGGCCATATTTTACTTGGCTCTTCGCACCTCTGTCTAATATCTACACTGTTACACTAAATCGGGGGAACCGGTCCTGACGACTTATAGCATGTCCTTTGGGACCCAGATGAAGGCGGAGAGCCGTTATCAGCCCCGGAGTCCGCTTCAACGGTGTGAGGCTTATTGGTGCGGTGAGGCCCTACCTCTGAGCTTAGCCTGAAGCCTGGCGCCCTAGCGGTACGATTGTTGCGACCCTGACTCACTGAAGAGGAAGTTGAGAGCGGCGACACAACCTGACTTTGCAGCTGACTGCTTCTCCAAGGCAGTGCAGACGGTGCAGAAAGATGCGGCTGTGGCAGACATCTGTTGGTGAGTGACGCCGCCGGCCTCCTCCTGCTGGTCCGGAGCAGACATCGCCGACTCCATAGGTGTGTCTGTGCTGTGGCTGTCGGTAACGGGGCCCTGTAACGGCGGAGCGGCTGAAAACGGCCTCCTCTGCTGATATTAGCCCTCAAGACAACGGTGAGTGCCTATCTTTACCAGCGAACGCCGACATGCAAAAAAGGCATAAACGCCATCTTTACTCACCTTGCTTACAGTGCTGCACGGCCATAAATTACTGAACGGGACCTACCCTTTCTCATTGCTTGTTGGAGGAGGATTATTTTCAACTATTTGCATACCAGTCTGTCAAGGGATCAGGCATTTTCTGGATAAGTGCCCATATATAATTTTACAGCACCAGAGTGAGATCTTTCTGGTCTACCTTGCAAGACTATTCCTTGTTTGTTTCCTATAAAAATTGCACCGGACCCTAGTGTTAAATCACACTGCCTGAGGGGCAAACCTACACGGGCTTTAGGTCACTTATTCCCCGTTGATGCAACAAGAGAGGAACTGATTCCTGTTCACATTTTGGTGAACCTATTTGGGTCTGCCTTTGACAGTCTGCATAACTGGGAGCTATTATAATCTGGCAGTCACTTCTTCAGTAACCCAGCATTCAAAGATTCTACAAGTACTCACGTTTACCACACAGGCAATATTTCTCATCAGGAGTTGGTCACTGTCCTCTTGTGGCTAGTCAATGGCCTAGATAGGGGACGGTGGTTGACTAATTTAATCTTTT
>WWET01001063.1:125788-165829 GCA_011038615.1 Limnodynastes dumerilii
GCGGTCTAAAAGACCGCATATACGCAATCTACGTATCGAAACGATACGCAGATTACGTACAATAGCTACTGCGCATGCGCAGTAGCTACTGTTCAGTGAATTAGGGCCGTCCATGGAAGACGGCCGTAGTTCTGGATACGGCCCAATAAGACATAGGGAAAACTCTCAATTTATGACACACATGACAGACATTCAATCACACTTTACGGAATATTATACGGTATTATATAAAGCGCTTCCATACGATGCGACACAACAGGAATATTTTCTCTGGAAGGCTAATTTACCAGCACTCCGACCAAAATGCAGTGTTAACCTCAAATATTAACACGGATGAGATTAACTGGGCTTCCGTTTGCATAAAACCCCAGGCCCAGACAGTCTGTCGGGAGAATACTATAAGTTGCTCCAGCCCCAACTAGTCCCCACATTGTTAGAACTATTCAATGCCATAGTCAAAAAACACCCGAGATATCTGTCCTTTAATTTAGCTTACACGAGAGTCCTATAGGCCCATATCTTTAATCAACGTTGATTATAAATTATTGACTAAAATAATGGCTAATAGACTTCAGCTACTATTGCCAGACTTGCTGACAGACCACCATCTTGGTTTTATTTGAGGACAGCCTTATAGTTAAGGCTATAAGGTCTGCTATAGCGGCATTCTTAATCTATTACACTAATAGGCACACCAACAATGTTCAACTTAATTTGGATACCACCCATGCATTCGATACGGTAGCATGGCCTCATCTAATGGTGGTGTTGGAGCAAAGAAATTTTGACCCACTCTTTGTTAATCTCATCATATATCTCCACACAGACCCACATACTTCTCTGCTTATCAATGGATCGAGGGATCCCTTGATAACCATGGAGAGAGGCACACGGCATGGTTACCCCTTGTCGCCCCTTCTATTTAACTTAGCCTTAGACCCATTGCTGCGAATTTTACAGGATGACCAGGATTTTGAGGGGATTGCAGTTGGTGACACCAAAATTTAAACTTCTGCCTTCGCAAATTATGTTCTATTGTACATAGGGAACCCGCAGTCCTCCTTGGGCCCCATCCTGGAGCTTTTGGGACAATTCAGGGAAATCTCAATTTTCAAGATAACATGCAAAAGTCTATTGTCTCCGCCCTCAGTTGAGGAGACCGGCTTGGGCGGTGGATCTGCCCATCATATGGGCTGAACATTCATTTACATACTTGGGGGAGGAAAACCCTAAAAACCCGGTGCAGTTATACGAATTAAACATCTCAGCAGCTATTCAGAATTTGATACAAGAGTTGAATGGATGGAAGCCTCTGCCTCCTTCCTTGGTCGTGCCAAACTTATCAAAATGGTTTTGGTCCCTAAATTTATGTATATTTTCCATGCACTCCACTTGCTAATTACTAGAAAGGATAATAACACTATCAACGCACTCTTCAGGAAATTTATTTGTGCAGGAAGGAGACCTCGCATCGGACTCCTAAAATTGCAACAGCACAAACTGCATGGAGGAATTAATTTCCCTAACCTAATGCTCTATAATCACTCAGCTTTGCTTAGGATTGTCAAGGATTGGCTCTTGCAGAAAAATACAAACTCTCTATTAGAAGCTTGTTTCTTACCGGGAATTTCCCTTGTCAGCTTCCTCCACCAACATGATCAGGAGATATTCCCTGCCATTAGAGATAACCCTTTATTATGGTTCACCCAGAAGGTGTTGCACTTAATCCGTCATAAACTACACCTAAATGAACATCCCTCACTACACCTTCCCTTCCTGAAGAACTCTGAATTTCAAGACGGGGAGGCATCCTACCCCTTCGCACTGCGGCATAAGGAGGGACTATCCACTGTGGGGCAAATATTAGATACCAATACTGGCAAGCCATACAGGTTTGCAGAGGCGTTGGGAAAATTCCCAATCCTGAGAGGTCACCAGTTAGCATACCTCCAGGCTCAACATCACGCCAGCCCTATATTTAGTCTCCTAACAGAGGTAGATAAGAAAAATTCACTTGACTCATTACTTCAAAATCCATTGTCATTCAGGAAGGCAATTTCTGTACATTACAAATTTCTAAATACCCCCATTGAGTATGAGTCAACTGAATAGGGGCTCGTCAAATGGGCCCGAATGTTCCCCTCCTTAACATGTGATGACCTTCTTAAAGCCCTTAATTACTCGAGAAGGACTTTGCCATCGTCTCAATACCTTGAGATGTTTTTGAAACTCTTTCATCACACTTACCACTCCCCCCTTTGTTTGCATCAGATGGGGGTTAAAGACACACATAACTGCTCAAGGTGTGCAATTCCGGAGGCTGGTCTGCTGCACTGTTTTTGGGACTGTCCCTTATTACGTAGCTTCTGGTTACAGATTAAGCGTTATACGGAAGCACATCTTTTTTTTAACCATTACATTTTTATTGAATTTTTCAAACAAATAAAAAAAAGGGGGTACAGAAAAAAGAAAGGGAAAGGGGAGTTTACATATCACAAATGATAATATATAAAATGTGGACAGAATAATACACATTGTAAAGACATGCTTGTCAATATTAGCATTACTGTGATAACCACTAATAACAAACTTGTAAGCAGGGGGCAGGTAGAAACGGTAGGGAAGGGGGGGAAGCAACCAGAGGGTCGTAAAGAGAGGACCTTCAGCAAGCAATAGCCAACTTTATTACCTCAAATTTCAACCAGGGCTGCTCAGTTTGGACTTTCAGGGGCCTCAGTAAGTGCTGAGGGAGAGCTAGGAGGAACCCGGGACTGTCTATCGATGTATTCTGTCCATCTATACCATAACATCAGAGGAGAGGAAGGCTTAGAAGAGTAGTGGACGTTCAGCGTCACAATAAAATCTCAACATTACAGACCTCCTGTATTAGCTTAGTTATCTCTTTCCAGAATGGCTGAATATAAGGGCACTCCCAAAATATATGAAATATGTCCCCAATCTCTCTGCACGGTCGCCAGCAGAGCTTAGATTGATTAGGCCATATTTTATGGAGTCAAGTTGGTGCCAAATAAAGACAGTGTACTAGTTTAAGCTGTCTTTCAGAGTGATCTATGCATTTAGAGATTTTAAAAATGAGAGTGAACACACGTTCCCATTAGGCAGGAGAGAACGCCACCTTGCAGTCTTGCTCCCAAGCTAGTTGGGCCCTAAATTTAGAGGGAAAGTTTTCCAACACTAGGATTTTATACCAGAAGGAGATGTTATTTTTACTCGACGGTGCAGTCAATTTAGTAAGGAAAGGCTCAGGTGTTAATGAAATTTGGCTGCCCCTACAACTAATTGAGTTCCACCAATGAGTAATTTGTAAGTACTTAAAATGTTCCATCTTGGGGAGATTAAATTTAGTCTGTATATGGGAGAGAGGAAGGAGGCCATACGTTTGTGTTATTTGATCCAGCGAAGTGAATCCATAGGCCATCCAAACCGTAAAATTAGAGTAAGGAATCAGACGGGATAAAGCAATGATAGAAAGATTAGCGGAGGGTAGAGAGAATAGTCTATTTGCTACTACACAATTGTCCCATACCTTTAAACTATGCAAGATGCTCATTAAAGAGGGGGGGCCAGAAGGCCTCAAAGGCTGGAAAGTCCACAGTAAGTCCGTAAGAGGGTAATAGGGGTTGACACCTCGTTCCAAGTCTACCCAAACTCTTATCCCTGGGGGAAGAGTCCAGTCTTTTATCTGGGCTAATACACAAGCTTGATGGTATCCGGTCAGATTGGACAAAAGTACTCCTCCAGCTTTATGAGGAAGATATAACCGAGAGCTAGCTACTCTGGGGAGACGTTTACGCCAAATGTTGGATGTAATAAAGGTGCGTATTTGTTGAGATGGCCAGCGGGGGAAGAGTAGGGTATTGTTCTAAAGAAGTATAGTATTTTGGGGAGTATCATCATTTTAAAAGCAGCTATATCTCCCAGCCAGGAGACCTCGTATTGCATCCAGCCCTTGGTCAGTTGAGAAAGCTGGTTAAATAGTGGAGTATAGTTACATTCAATTATTTTAGAAGAATTGTTAGGGATGGAAATTCCTAGATAGGAGAGCGCGTCCTTCTTCCACACGTAAGGGAACGAGGACTGGAGACGTGTAAGAAGTGTGGGGGAAATATTAATGGGGAGAGCTTCTGTTTTAGATGTGTTTAGCTTATAAGAGGAGGCTTGAGAGAAGGCTGTTAACATGGAGTGTAAAGCCGGAAGAGAGGCAGCGGATCTGACACAAAAAGCATAACATCATCAGCAAAAAGGCATATCTTCTGTACAGTGGGGCTAAACCCAAAGCCAGGGAAAAGGGGAGAAGACCGAATTGCTGTAGCCAACGTCTCCATTGCCATAGCAAAAATTAGTGGGGACAATGTGCAGCCCTGACGATTACCATTTTTGATCAAAAAAGGAATCAGATTGGAAACCATTAATGAATACCCGGGCGTTAGGAACTGTATATAAAGCCAGAATTGCATGAAAGATTGGACCAGAAAAAACTAATTTACAGAGAACCTGGCGCATGTAGCACCAATGTAACCGATCAAAGGCCTTCTCTGCGTCCAGTGAGAGAAGGATCCCCTGAAGGCCATTAGAATTCATTAGGTCTATAACGTCCAGTACTCTTTGAGTGGCATCTGATGCTTGTCAATTAAGAATAAATCCCACTTGATCAGAGTGGATTAGGTTTGGTAGAAATGGGGCAATTCTATTGGCTAGAAGTTTTGCATAAATATTTAGGTCTACGTTTAACAACGCAATTGGTCTATAATTCTGGGGAATAGATGGGTCTTTCCCTGGCTTTGGAATAGCTACCACTTGGGCCGACAACATTTCTGCTGGGAAAGATTCGCCTTCGAGAACGGCGTTATATAGTTTCGTCAATATGGGAGCTACTTGGTCATAAAACTCTTGATAAAAAGCGGAAATAAAGCCATCTGGACCCGGGGCTTTCCCTTTGGGAAGAAATGCGATAACTGCCTTTACCTCTGTCTCAGACAACGAATTATTTAAGCTCACTAAGCTTTCTGCATCCAAGCGGGGAAGTGTAACTTTTCCCAAAAATTCCTCAATAGATTCTGGGGAAGGCTGAAACAGAGCTTGGGTATTTTGCAAGTTATAGAGACTTGAGTAGTATTCTGCAAACTGGTTCACTATATGAAGTGGGTTAAGTATCTTTTTCACCAGAAGAAGAGATCAAATGATTGATACGATAAGAAGCTTGTCTAGCTCTGAATTTACTGGCTAATAATTTACCTGTTCGATTACCAAAGGAATAAAAATTTTCCTGAGTCTTTCTAATAGCCAATTGAGTGCGCAACACCAACTTGCTTTGTTGTTCCTTACGTGTAGCTATTAGTTCCAAGGCAATTTGGGGTGACGGGGAAATTTTATGAGTAGTCTCTAATTGTGACAGTTTCAAAAGCAGTTGCAGGAAGGCGCACCAATGGGTAAACACATTTGTTTGTTCTGGAGTGTTATGTATCAGGTAATCTGACAAGATATCAGCTATTTCTGTCTTGGCGACAAATTCTGTGAGAATGTAGTTTGGTAGTCTCCACGGGCGAGGAGGGGAAGCCTTTTTCTGAATATCCCAACACCAGGTCATTGAGGCATGATCTGACCATATCTTCGTAAAAATATATATGGAGATCGAGTGCTGGAGGGTCCACTTGTCCACAAGGATTAAATCAATACGAGAATATGTTTTATGGGGTGGGGGGGGAATAAAAGGTATAATCTCTTTCGCCTGGGTGTAGCATTCTCCACACATCATATAACTCAAATTCCTTAAGTTATTTTGTAAAAGCAGCTGATTGAGCTTCCCATAAGCTAACAGTTCTACCCGACTGTTTAGTTCTATCCAGAGCTGGATCGGGGACCAGATTAAAGTCTCCCAATAGAAAAACATGGCCCTTAAGAGATTGTACCCGTTCAAGCAAGGCATGGAAAAAGGGTAGTTGATGGGTATTAAGGGCATACAACAACACCATAGTGACCCAGCGAGACTCAAGCTTGCCTACAATTATAATAAACCTCCCATTCTTATCTTTCGTTTGCGAAACTAGCTCAAATTGAACTTTAGAATGAATCAGTATAGCCACTCCGTTTCTTTTAAAAGGGCCATTTGAAGTGTAACAGGTGGGGTAGTTATGGTTAGTGAATCTTGGGGGAGATGTGGAGTGGAAGTGTGTTTCTTGTAGCACCACCACATCTGCTCTGTAACATTGAAAACTCACCAATGCCAATCGCCTTTTCATAGGGGAGTTTAGCCCCTTAACGTTCAAAGTAAGTAACTTAACCATAGCTTCCTGGTTGAGCAATGCGTGTAAGATAAATTAATAAAAATTGACTAGATAGCTTCCCGAAAACTATCGTCTGGAAGGCTAGGATACACTTTTGAACCCAGTGGTAGCTCGGGGATCAGGGAAAAGAGAGAAAAACAGTGAGGGAATTTACAGGGAGGGAGAAAACCAAACATACCCAGTATATCGGGCTGGGATGGGAGCCACATAGGATAGTGTGGCAACACGAACATTTTGGGGGGCGGGCCCACTCAAGTGAGATATACATACCTGGGGTACTAATTGCAGGGAGAAAATAACATGCAGCAGAAAAAAAAACATAAAACATACTTGGTAAACAGTGTTTGAGAGGGTTAATACCATGAATACAAACATTATCAAAACCCAATCCAAGTCAAGCTGCCCGGCCCCGCAGCCACCTTCGAAGTCACAATCCCCTCGATAGTATAGTTCCACTAAGCGGAACTTTTAACTGCACTGCTATAAATTTGAAAAAGAAAAGCTAAAATATTTAGTTGTGCAGAAGTATACTAAAGAATTGAAAAATAGACAACAACCGGGTCATCGGAGAGTTAGCTAAGGCATGGGTCTATAAACAAAGCAATCACTCACGGCGTACTACTTAGAAGATTCGACAGTGGTCCATTCAGTTTGTATCGGAGCCGGGCCTTGGACTTGAACATTCCAGGATGACAAGAGAGAAAGGCCTTCCTCCATTGTTGAGATAGCATGTAGGGAGTTAGAATAACGCACCCATAACTTTACTGGGAACCCCCAGCGATAGGGGATCCCTTGAGCCCGTAGGGCTATGGTGATGGGCCGCAGTTCTCGTCTTCTGTTAAGAGTGGCTGCCGATAGGTCCAGAAAAATTTGTAGGTTTTGCAGGATCTCCGAGTCCTCTTCATTGCGTGCAGCACGTAACATGTTTTCCTTGGTGTGGAAAAAGCAGACTCTCGTAAGAACGTCTCTAGCATGTGATGGGGAGCCATATTAGACTTAGGTAGGCGATGAACTCTGTCCAGCGAAAGTTCTGATTCAGGAGTGTCTGGAAGCAATTTACGGAAAAGTTCCTTCACATAGACCGGGAGGTCCTGGTTAGAGACAGATTCCAGAATGCCACAGATTTTGATATTGTTTCTCCGGGCCTGGTCCTCCAGATCAATAACTTTAAGCTTAAGGAAGTCCACCTCTTTTTGTAATAAGTCCTGGGTGTCGAGGAGATCGTTATGCGAGTGAACCAGCTCACCCATTGTGGTTTCCAGATGATCAGTACGCTCTTCCCAGTTCTATAATATCTGCTCTGATCTCCTGGAGTGACGCTTTGAGGTCTGCTTGGATATCCGCTCTAAGTGACAATAACATTTGTTACATTGTTTTCACATTCAGAGGAGCCTCTGTGTCTAGGTTTGTTGTCATACCGGAAACTTGGGAAGTCTCACTTGATGTTAAAGGTGATGAGGACACAGTAGAAACAGCAGCTTTGGGGATCTGTTTAGCTGGTTGCATCTGAGGAGAGCGAGGTGGAAATCTGACAGGCGGCTGGAGGGGTGAGTGTTTTGCCGGCATAGCGGATAGAATTGATAATTACGCCTCGTATGAGGTGAAGGTAGAGATAAGGCCCGATGAAAGAGCAATCTAACTATGTTGTGTGCGGTATGATAAAGGTTAGATAAGCATTAGGAGATGCTGTAACCCAGAGATGCTAAGAAGTAGATTACATTATTAGATGACCCGACAGGGAGTATCCCCTGAAAGCAGGGTGATAAACTGTGCAATAGCCGGGGGGTAGGGTTGTAATCAACAGGCTCCCTCTAGTGGAGGAAACAGGAGAGTACAAAGAAAACTATCTAGGTAGCTGGAAATTATAATATCAGGTAGAAACTAATAGCTGGAGCCCCCAGATAAAGGTCTTCTTTCAACGTTGATGTTAGGCACTATAGATGCAAATTTTAGTGGACAGTCATCCCTGTATTTCCAAAGCTAGCAGTCTAGAGATCTCCAAGGCCCACAGTCCAGAATCAGCCACAGAGGGTAAGTAGATAGGTTAATGATCCTATGGCCGTACAAGTAGTCCAGGGTAGGAGGGAGCACAGTGCCCAGCTGCAGAAAATATATATAGCGCCAGGTAGGAATATAAGTCAGGGGACAGGATGGGGGGAGAGGGTAGAAAGGCCCACCTCAGCTCCCTATACCAGGTAATATCTGGATAAATAAGCAGCTCAAGGTGCAGGAAACGTGGCAGAAGGCAAAGGGTGAGGGGTCTGAAGCACTGTTATCAGATTCTCTCGCTTCTACCTCTGTCCTGAGTGATTTGCAAGATGGCGGCCTGTGGCTTCACAGTAATCTGTGTAGCTGGCAGAGCTATCCAAGCCCCGACTCACGCGGCCTCCTGACAGGAGTGATGGATGTCTCCAGTCCTCTCCCGATCCCCGCGGCACCCTGAAGGTCGTCACCGTGACTCAACGTGGCGCACCAAGTTTCCCCACAGCTACCGACAGCCAGGCCGCAAGGACGCCCACGCACCTCGTCCCGCTGACTCTGCGATGAGAGATACTCTTCGTTGGGGATTAGTACCCGCAAAGCCAGGCTTCCAGATCGCTGCGTGACCTAGGCCACAAACGGGGCAGGATCCTCCACGGTGTGCCCAGATCGATAGAAAGCCGCCGATTCACCGGGTAGGTAAGAAGCAGCCTGTTGGGCTCTAGTTGGCAGGGAAAACTCCAGGTCCAGGTAGGGTTATAAGGGGAAAAGGGTCACTAGAAGACGGAGCAGACAAAACCCACGCCTTCCCGCTCTGAGATCCAAGCCACACCCCCGGAAGCACATCTTTTAACATACAATCCATTGACAGCAGAGTGGTCTATCTTCGGAATCTTGTCTTCCAATCAGAGAGTCGACAAATATGCTAAAAAACTTTCAATGGCAATCAGCTCTGCAGCAAAAAACACAATACTACAAAATTGGGTTAGTCCCTTGGCCCCACTCCTTTCCCTGTTCAAGGAAAAGCTAAATTTTTTGTTCAGGATGGACTGGATAGAAACCCTTTCAGAAATAGAGAAAAAGACAGAACATTTCTTTGGAGTATGGGAGGCTTACATGGAAACCTTGCCAATGACTATGAAACTCAAAATACATAATTCCCTGCAACATACTACCTGGTATCTACTCAGACAAATGATGAACTACTCTCCTTTGGGAGTTGATCAGTAAAATGTTACTTGGTGTGGCGAGCGGTTCTCCTTGATGGAATATGGGATGTACTGTAATATATAGATTACGATTGATACAATTACTTCTGAATTTATATTTTGCCATTTGTCCTATGTACAAACATTGGGGTAGATCCAGAACTACATGTGTGCGTACGTGTATTCACGGTGCGTATTTTCATACACGTAAGTTCGCTACACTCCCCACGGCACACCCCTTGATGGAATATGGGATGTACTGTAATATATAGATTATGATTGATACAATTACTTCTGAATTTATATTTTGCCATTTGTCCTATGTACAAACATTGGGGTAGATCCAGAACTACATGTGTGCGTACGTATATTCGCGGTGCGTATTTTCGTACACGTAAGTTCGCTACACTCCCCACGGCACACCCCTTGCACGGACGTATTTTGTCAAATTACGCGACCAAAACCCTACCTTAACTTTTCCTAACGTAATAGCATACGTCCGCTAACGGACGTACTGACTACGCGAACGTACGCAGCTTAGCACGCCCATACTGTACACTTTAAATACCAACCCCCCGCCTACTTCACGTAAAAAACCCACGTATTGTTCACTAACGTAAATTTGTCACGCCCACACATAAGTATTTACGTGTGACATACGTGAATCACCCATACGTTCTAAAATACGCTACGTGAATGTGCGTATTTTCTGTGGTGCGCATGCGCAGTGCGTTCAAATCTGCGAATTTATGTCTCCGCCACACGTAAATTCGCGGAAATGCGTAGTTCTGGATCTGGCCCATTATCAATATAACCTGCTGCACTAACTTTTTTTTCCTGTATCTTGCAATTTGTATCTTATTGCTTGAACGACATACTATGCATTGTGTATATCTGATGTGACACTGTGTATCAATAAAAACTTCTTTTAAAAAAATAGAAAAGTTACAGTAGCTGGCTTCTTTTTTATTGCAAATATTACTTACGGTGCTTATAGTGAAGTTGTATTATTGACCAATTGTCAGAAAATAACCTTATATTATGTATCACAATAAACAACTTATCCGGTGCTTGTAATTATTCAAATCACTGTTTATATTGTTGTCATATACCAGGTGTTAAATAGGTTGATTAACTCTTAATTTTCAGTTTAGATTTTCATAAATTAGTTGTTTTTGTAATTATTTGTAATTTTTAATTATTTTAATTTTCTTCTTTTTTATTTTTATAATACTTTGGTATAATATCCAAACAGTAGAGAATCTTTTAAATATTTTAAACTACACCACCCAGCTGGTTTATGGTAGCTGGTTTATTAATAAATATACTTAGGAACTGATATCTCTTTTGATTTTAATTGAACAAATTTAGCCACATTGTAAATAGTTACTATCACACCACAATGGGTCTTTGTTATTATGTAGCACTTAAACACACTGCTACAGTAAAATACAATGTAGCGATTCAAGGGCTTAGAGCAGGGGTCAGCAACCCTCCTTCCCTCTCAGGGAATCTGCTGTAGTAACCAATCACTCTCTCACTACCCTTATTTAAACCCCACTCTGTCACTTCCTAGGCACCGATTATAGCTCTGCCTGTCAGTTCTGTGACCTGCTTTATCTCTCGTTCGCCTAGTGCTTTGCCTTGTGCTTGCCTAGTGATCTGACCTTTGTTTGACCACTTACCTTGCTCAGTCCTTGCCTTGATTTCCTATTGTCTATTTACCCCTGGTTCTCCCTTATTATTGTGCCTACCTACCTTACATACCTAACCTTTCCTGGAGTGTTTGTACTTGTTACCCCTTCGGGGGCTGTTCTGTATGAGTATTCGCATGCAAGCACTAGTACGTCTCGTCTGGTCCTGTGACTTATTTCTCTTACCTCACGGTCACTCCGGTTCTTGAATCAGGTAATTCCGGTTCACGGTAACAATATTACCGGCCATATAAATATGTCCACAGCAGAAGCAATCAAACCTGGGGCAGATGGTACAAGCCCTTACAGAAAAGGTCAACAGTCAGGATGAAGTTATTGCTGCCATGCGGGCCCCAGCTGCCCCCTCTCTGGCACTTGTCCAAGCTCAAGAACATCCTGTCGTTGTCACCGACGTTAAGGTTAACCTTCCAGAACGGTTCACAGGCGATCGCACTCAGTTAAATCTCTTCAAACAAAATTGCAAGTTGTATTTCCAACTTCGTCCCAACGCCTCAGGGACAGAGCTGCAGAAGGTTGGACTAGTGTAATCCCTTCTTCAGGGGGGATCCGCAGGCTTGGGCATTCGGTATTCCTCCGGGAGATCCTGTACTCCAATCTGTCGACGCCTTCTTTGATGTGCTGGGGTTACTTTATAAGGATCCCGACAGAGCCACTACGGCAGAAGCGAAACTCCGAGCCCTTCGCCAGGGTAGACGATCTGCCGAAGAGTACTGTGCGGAGTTTCGCCGTTGGGCCAACGACTGTGGGTGGAACGACCCAGCTCTATGCAGCCAGTTTCGTTTAGGGTTGTCTGATCAAGTTAAGGACACCCAAGTTCAATTTCACACCGCAGAAACCCTGAACGACTTCATGCGACTAGCCATTAAGGTGGATCGCCGCTTCAAAGAAGGTCGCCTGGAGAGGGAACCTGCATCCTCCTTTGCTCCAGTTTACGTACCTCAAGATGCCCAACCACTGGATGAGCCCATGCAGGTTGGAGATTATAGACTTTCCAAAGAAGAGAAAGCCTGTCGGCAGAACCTAGGCCTGTGCCTTTATTGTGGGGGAAAAGCCCATAGGGCTGAGGCATGCCCTAAGAAACTGAATCTGCCGGGAAAAGCCTAACCCAGTCGAATTTTGAGGAAGTTCGGCTGGGTACTCATTTAATTTCCTCAAACAATTCGTTAATGGTTTCTGTTCAACTGGTTATTGGGGGACAGGAGAAACATCTGTCCGCTTTTGTCGATAGCGGCGCAGCCGGAAACTTTCTGGATATGGATCTTGCCCATTCCTTGGGCATTTAGATGGAAGAACTTACCACTCCAATTTCTGCCCTAGGTCTGGACGGACAACCCTTGGCAGGAGGGCTCATTCATCATATTTCGGTTCCTCTCCAATTGTCTGTTGGAATCTGCCACTCTGAAACTATTCCGTTTCTGATTACTCAGTGCTCTTCAGTTCGGTTAGTACTTGGCCATCCCTGGTTACAGCGGCATAACCCTCGCATCGACTGGGTACAGGGAGAAATTCTTCAATGGAGCAAGACATGTGAAGACACCTGCATATCACATGCTGTACGTTTGGGTCAAGTTTCCTTGGAAAAACTTCCTCAATACATACTGTTACTGTCCTGACAGATCATAAGAATCTTTCATACATTGAGTCTGCCAAAAGATTAAACCCTCGTCAGGCTCGTTGGGCGTTATTCTTTACAAGATTTAATTTTGTCATTTCTTACAGACCAGGCTCCTTAAACCGCAGGGCAGACGCCCTGTCTCGTTCGTTCTTACCTGAACATGGACCCACCCTTGCCCATCATCCCTCCTTCATCCATCATTGTCGGCCTCACCCAGGATCTTCAAGACCAGTTACTTTCTGTGCAGGGACAAGCTCCCAAGCCCACCCTTGCCCATCATACCTCCTTCATCCATCATTGTTGGCCTTACCCAGGATCTTCGAGACCAGTTACTTTCTGTGCAGGGACAAGCTTCGAGACAGAAACCCTCTGACCGACTGTTTGTACCCAGTCATCTCAGGAAATCAGTTCTTCAACAGAATCATACCTGCAGGTCAGCAGGACATCTGGGAGTTCAGAAAACCCTGAAACTTCTATCCCATTCAGTCTGGTGGCCGTCGATGATGCAGGATACCAAAGACTTTGTGGGTTCGTGTGATCTTTGCGCCAGGAATAAGACACCACGATCTCCACCCATTGGTTCTTTACCACCGTATGGGTCGTGGTGGACAGGTTTAGCAAAATGGCGCACTTTATTTTATTATGTGGCCTTCCCACTGCTTAAAACCTTTCTGGCCTTTTTATTAAAAACATTTTCAGACTTCATGGTCTTCCTACTGAAATAGTCTCTGACCGGGGTTCCCAGTTTGTCGCTGCTTTTTGGAGATCGTTTTGCAAATCCTTAGGGATTCAAATCAATCTATCCTCTGGTTATCACCCTAAGTCAAATGGCCAAACCGAAAGGGTGTTCCTGTCGTTAGAACAATATCTACGTTGTTATGTCTCCAAATACCAAAACGACTGGTCGGAAAACTTACCCTGGGCGGAGTTCACTTATAATAATTCCTATCATTCCTCCACTTCTGTATCACCTTTTTTCTGTATCTATGGTTTTCATCCCAGAGCAAATTCTTTTTTTGACTCCTCTACTTCTGGGTCAGATTCCAGGGAATCGGTCAGGAGGATGAAGGCTATCTGGAAACAGGTGAACCATTGTCTCCGGGTTATCTGCCTTTAGGTCCAAGAAAAGAGTGGACCAGCATCGTACCCAGTGCAATTTTAAAGTTGGGCAGAAAGTCTGGCTTTCTACAAAGAATATCAGGTTGAAACAACCTTCCAGAAAATTGGGACCTCGGTTTATCGGATTATTTTCCATCATAAAGAGAATTAATCCGGTGGCATTCAAGTTAGCTTTACCTCGTAATTTGAGAATTCCTCCAACATTTCATGCATCGTTATTGAAACCTTTCAGGTTTCAACAACCCCAAATCTCCAGACAAGCCCCACTTACCATCGACGATCATGAAGAATTTGAAGTCGAAAACATCCTTGATTCCAAAGTATTTCATAAAAATATCTATTATCTATGGACCTGAGGAAGGATTATGGGTGTCTACCAGTGATCTTCATGCCGAAAAGTTGAAGAAGGATTTTCATAGGAGGTTCCCGAAGAAGCCTGGTCCTAGGGGTATCAAAACCCCTCGTCAAGGGGGGGTACTGTCACAGCTGCTGCTGCTATGTGCAGACGGCCAGCTGATTCAGCGTGGGTCCCTGCTTTGGCGGATTCAGCTGCCGCTGCTATGTGCAGACGGCTAGCTGATTCCTTACCTTCGCACCCTGCTCTTGCGCACTCTGCGGTTGCTTCCCCGGCCGACGGCTCCCCTAGCGACGGCGTCATAGCAACCAGCTACACGTGGACACCGCGTCTCTCTCAGGCACGCGCTCCACGTTGTGTAGATCCATTGGATAGTATTTCTGTCAGTTTAGGAAGCACCTCCTTCCCTCTCAGGGAATCTGCTGTAGTAACCAATCACTCTCTCACTACCCTTATTTAAACCCCAACTCTGTCACTTCCTAGGCATCGGTTATAGCTCTGCCTGTCAGTTCTGTGACCTGCTTTATCTCTCATGTGCCTAGTGCTTTGCCTTGTGCTTGCCTAGAGATCTGACCGTTGTTTGACCACTTACCTTGCTCAGTCCTTGCCTTGATTTCCTATTGTCTATTTACCCCTGGTTCTCCCTCCTTATTGTGACTACCTACCTTACATACCTAACCTTTCCTGGAGTGTTTGTACTTGTTACCCCTTCGGGGGCCGTTCTGTATGAGTGTTCGCATGCAAGCCCTAGTACGTCTCGTCTGGTCCTGTGACTTACCTGTTGTCCGCCGTGCCAGGTTCAGTGTTCCGTGTAGTCTGTTTCAGGACGGTCTCTTCCGGCCTGGTCTGCTTCCCGCTTGCTCCATCTTCCCCTTATCTCTTACAGGTGTTTACTTCAGGTTTCTTTTCGTCCTTCCAGAAGTCTGATTCAACATGGCACGTCCTGCTACTGGGGCGCAGCCAATTCCATCCCAACCATCAGGGGCTCTGGTGAAAACCACCTGGTAGCAAAGTCTCTGTGCCCTGGAAGTCGACTTCACTATTGATTCTCTGCTGTTCTTCGGCCACACCGGTCCTCGACCCAGGTAATTCCAGTGTGCCGAAATCCTCGTCTTATCTCTCTTACCTCACGGTCACTCCGGTTCTTGAATCAGGTAATTCCAGTTTACCGTAACAGCTGGTGCTTATAAAGGGGGCACTGAGGAGGTTGGCACTTATAAAGGGGACATAAGGAGGCTGAAACTTATAAAGGGGCACAGAGAAGGCTGGCACTTACAAAGGGGGACATAAGGAGTCTGGCACTTACAAAGGGAGTACAGAGAAGGCTGGCACTTATAAAGGGGGACATAAGGAGACTGGCACTTATAAAGGAGGCACAAAGGAGGCTGGCACTTTAAATGGGGCAAATAATTCGGCTGGCACTTATAAAGGGTACACAAAGGAGACTGGCACTTATAAAGGGGCACAGAGGAGGCTGGCACTTATAAAGGAGGCACGAAAGGTGGCTGGCATTTACAAAAGAGGGCACAAAAGAAGGCTGGACATATATAAGGGACACAAGGAAGCAGGGCACAAAATTGGCAGAGGTGGTTGACTGGGCACAGTAAAGGTAAGTGAAGTGGGAAATCTGGAAAAGAGGGACAGGTAAAAAATGTAGATATGCACATATAAAAGGCATTAATAAAGGTTGGGCACATATAAAAGAGTAGTAATAAAGGCTGGGCACATACAAGGTGCTGTAATAATGACTGAGCACAATAAAGGGACAGTAATAAAGTCTGGGCACTTATAAAGGGGCAATAATAAAGGCTAAGCACATTTTAATGTCAAAAGGGTTTTGTGGCTCCAAAGGTTTTCTTTTCTGGGGAAAACGGGTCCAAATGGCTCTTTGAGTGTTTAAGGTTGCCTACCCTTGGCTTAGAGGTTTACAGCAATAAGTTCATTCAGAAACCTGTGAGCAGTAAGTCATTATCAAGCAGGGCAAAAAAGCACAAGAAGGTAATAAATTGTTGTCTACAACTACAACTGCAAGCGTTCAATATCATATTGCTCTGAAGTAAGGAGTGATGCTGATATTAGCCTCGTAAAGAAATAAATGTGTATCACTTTAAAAGCGCCCCCTCAGAGATTGCAGCAGCCCTCTCCCTTTGGGGTACCCAGCCCCACACAGGAAAAACAAAGTAATGAATTATAAGAAAGAGAAAAGCGCTATCTCTTGTGATAAAATAAACATAGGTATCAGTCATAAAAGACTACATATAAATAAAATATCATTCCTATATGACCATGAATAAAACCACAGTTAAAAAGTTCCAATCTAAAAACTTCCAACTTAGCGGCATACAAGGGTCTATTCGATATACAGTTCAAAAAGAGTATATACACAAGGATAAAAATAAAGTCCTATAAAAAGTCCTAAATAGGGTCCTTATATAAGTCCTTGGTGGTATAGGTATGGCTTCCAATCTATTCCAACTTAGCGGCATACAAGGGTCTATTCGATAAAGTCCTATAAAAAGTCCTAAATAGGGTCCTTATATAAGTCCTTGGTGGTATAGGTATGGCTCATAGGCATCCAGTCCAGAAATAAAGGAGAGACATAATTAACAACCAAAAAGTAAAGGATATAAACCACAGGGAATTATGACTGATTCAAAGGTTAAAAAAATCTCTTTACTTAGGTTAAAAACAAACAGCGCATAAAAACATATATACCATGTGTTATGCAAGTCCCCAAATACAACGGCAGCGCACCCGCAGGTCAGTAGTAGGAAAGTCAGGTCTAAAAGTGCAGGAGGCAGCCGGGACGTCCAAAAACGGCTGTGCTCCAACTCTCCACGCTCCGGACCAGGTATCAGCTGTACACGTGTCGGGGGTCTCTCCAGCAACAGTCACTTTACGCGTTTCGGGCTCCGCCCTTTCTCAATAGTGAACTGAACGCATATTTCACATAATATTTTGCACAAGTCTGTGAGCTTTTACATTAGACAGTTCCTGTACTTTAGGATAAAAAAGCTAATGACCCCCCCCCTGTGCTTGCAGGCCAGGATGCTATCTGTACAAGCCTCATTAGCATGGGGCATTGCAAACAGTTTTTCACAATGGGGTAGATCCAGAACTAGGTACGTTAGCGTATTTACGCTAGCTGGAGACGTAAAAACGCTATCTTGTACGCACTGCGCATAACTCTGAACGTACGTACCAGCCTAGTATCAACAGCGTAACTACAAACGATGGGACGTGCCAGCCATTCGACACCCATATATACGCTTCGGAGGCGGGGTGAGGCATTTAAATCATATAGTATGGGTGTGCTTAGACACTTACGTACGTGTAGCCTTTACATACGTCAGTCGATACGCTGTGAAAAGTTAGGGTAGGGTTTGGCAAGCATAAAATGGACAAAATACATACGAGCAAGGGGTGTGCCTGGAAGAGTGCATAGAAAATACGTTAGTGTAAACACGCTACACGATGAAACGTTATTACCATAATAAATACAGTTCCCATCATATACAGCGGTTCACTGCATCATTAAAGTAAAATATGTTCGTACAATAAATTATATGGCGTGGTCTGGCCACAGTCAGCATAACAGAGATCTTGTGTTTACTATCCTTGGGCATGTTCTGATCTTGAAAGTAAGGGCAACAAAGGTGCAAGTGTAAACCTGAGCAAATATATGTTGAAGTATACAGGAAGGAAAATTTATACTGTGAAAACAGAATTAGAGTTCAGAGGTGACGCTTCCTTCCTAACTTAACTCTAATTTTATAGACTGGATCCAAATTTAATAGTTATAAGCTAGCGGACTATGGGGTTGCCATGTGATCATAATTAGCTTAAGTGTGAAGGGAGAACACTCTCTTAAGCTGGGCACACACTAGAGCGATTATCGTCACAGCGTGAGATTCTAGATAATTGTCCCAATTTTCCCGCTAGTGAGAGGTAACGATATCGGTGCCATAGACTATGCGATAATTCGTCCGATTCAAAAAAAAAAAAGGGGCGATTATCGGAGGGCATAAAATCTTTTGTGACCACAAACTATGCGATAATCGTCACATGTTTTATATCTCTCCACCGGCCCGTTCTTTTCAGATCGGGACGGCGGTTTGTAATATTTACAAAGTCTCGGATCGGAGTTTTACACTCCGCTCCCAGCGTAAAACTAACGCCATCTCAGGTTATCCCAGCGATCTCCCCATATTCCCCCCTTTTCCTCCCCCTACTAGCTGTTATTAGAGGGAGGAAAAGAGGGGCATGTATGGGAAGACCGCTGGGATAAACCTAAGTGTGCAAATCTAAAATAAATGAATAAATAAAAATGTTTTTTTCAATTATATTTTATTTAAAAAATAAATAACTACATTTAAAATATTAATAACAGTAAAAAAAATTAATAAAAAAGCAAAACTTACCTCTCCGGGAGACCCGTCCGACTCTGAAGATTTCAGATGTTCAGTGTTTTTTCATACCGGAACTTGACATTTTCAAAGTCCCGCAATAGAGTCTCTGCACACGTGGAGTATACGAAGTATGAATGAAATTTCCTGCGATGAGCTCAGGGACCTCGCAGGCCAGGTAAGTTTTAGTAAATTTTATGAACGAAGCTGCCAGGCTCGCTGCAAGCCGAAGCGAGTCTGGAACAGCTTAATTAACTAAAACAAGCTCTACGTAAATAGAGCCCTAAAAATTGTTGTTTTCAAGTGAAAATGGCCATTATCACATCAAAATGAAGTAAAATTAGCTTTGTAAATAGAGCCCAAAGTATGCTATTTGTATAATTGGGTGGTCACAAGTGTCCTCTCTGTATTATTGGGTTTGCTCTTTGTAGTAGAAATATAAGTTGTATTTTATATCCCCTGGGCACTATCTATCCTAGTAACCCCACTGCACCATAGTTGTCTGTCATGCTTGGTCTATTGGGTACAGTAAAGCATTTGTTTTGCAAAACACAACAGCTATACCTTAAGTGTAAGTACAGCAGCACCCATTACAAATTGCAGCACACACCACTGATGCACAAGAACACCGTTTTCCACACAAACGTCACTTATACACCAAACACGCAAGTTGTAAGGGTGAAGAAAATACACTGTTGCACTGTCACACCCTCTGTAATACATACACATTGCGACACACCCTATGCACCACACACTGTATCACATTACAGTCTGACACACACATGGTAACACCCTACAGACACTACGCACAGCCGTACAGGAAGTTCCCCATTTGATTGTTGTGCCGTTTTCCTCATACCATACACTGGAGTCAGGGACCCGGTGCGGACCGGAACAGGAGCAGCCGCCGGATTCCGGGGCCCAGCGGTATAGGACATGGGAGATCCTGACAACACAGAGCTTGAGAGCTGCACAGCGATTCACGGTAACACAACCGTTGCAGATTCACAACACATGATCCCCCCCACTCCCCCGGCAAATGTTGGTCACACTGTATTAATAAATGGGGTGCTAGGGCAGCACAGGCTGTCTGTAAACACCGTCCGCGTTACCATTATCAGTGCCGATCGCCCTATATGCATTTGCTTTTCTGTGACACTGTCACTGATTGCGTAACTGAACAGTGTGATCTCTGCTTGTGTGTTACATATGTGTGCATTTCTCCTGGTACCTATGTTTCTTAGGAGGGTCTCTGTACACATGCAGTGTTCTTATTTCCGAATAACTCCACTGCATTACTTCTGTGGGAGCAATTATCTACACTATGCAGTGTGATGGTGCAGGTATTTATAACACCACAGAAATTTGCTGTGGTAATAGTATTGTGATGGTCCATTTAGAAGCCTGATCACTTTTATTTTTGTAGGTGCACCTAACCAGTGGAGGGCTGCCCCTGGGAATTGTTTTTATAGCTTAGCAACTCAAAAATTGTGTCGCCTTTCCATCCTAGATGTCATTATCTGCTACTGCAAGTGGAACTGATGCTTATCAAAGTATAGTAGCAAATTAGCAGGAATAAGTTCATGAAAAATATGTGCTAAGCTGGTTACAAACTCCTATGCTTAATATGGATATGAAAACAAGCAAAACACAGTAACACATTGCAGCAAACCTGGGACTGGTAGTTTCACAACACCTGGAGAGCCACAGGTTGGCCAGGCCTGATCTAGTCATTATAGGACAAAATAATATGACACTTGTAATTGTGTGCATGTGTATATTGGAAAGTGCAGTGGGTCTGATCCAGACATAGGGGTCCATTTATTATAACGCTCATTGTGAGCGTTATTGTTCAGTGCAAGACTCGCCGCACCCCGCAGCGAGTCTTGCAACTGTTTTCGGCAAATTTAATATATCTCACCTGTCCGGTGCGGTCCCACGATGATCTGCGGGACTTTCGCCGGGATTGAGTTAAGAATTAGTTCCCGCACATGCGCAGTAGCTGTCTTTTGGGACTTAGAAACTTTTGTCCCAAAAGGCAAGTAACACTGCGCATGTGTGGGAATCCGAAGCAGAAGCGGCGCTGGGACAGGTAAGAAATCTTTTTATTTTGTATCGTTTTTTAAAGTTATTATATTAAAGTATTTTTAATAATAATTTATTAATTAAGCTGTCTTTTTTAGAAACTTTTGTCCCAAAAGGCAAGTAACACTGCGCATGTGTGGGAATCCGAAGCAGAAGCGGCGCTGGGACAGGTAAGAAATCTTTTTATTTTGTATCGTTTTTTAATTTAAATATTATATTAAAGTATTTTTATTAAAAATGTATTAATAATCTATGTAAAAAATGTTTTTTATATTTTATTTTTTGTACATTTGCATTAGTGTTTTGCATTACAGCGGTCTCCCGATATGTACCCCCGTTTGCCTCCCCCTAATAACAGCTATTAGAGGGAGAAAAAGGGGCATATATGGGGGGACCGCTGTAATACCTACCCTAACGCCATCTTGAGATGGCGTTATTTAACGTATCGGTGCGGATTGTTAAAATCCGCGCCGACACTTTGTAAATTCAGCGATCAGCCCGCCGAAGGTGCTGAGCACATTGTGGGGAGAAAGGGGTAAAGATAACATGATGAGAAGGTGCTGAGCACATTGTGGGGAGAAAGGGGTAAAGATAACATGATGAGAAGGTGCTGAGCACATTGTGGGGAGAAAGGGGTAAAGATAACATGATGAGAAGGTGCTGAGCACATTGTGGGGAGAAAGGGGTAAAGATAACATGATGAGAAGGTGCTGAGCACATTGTGGGGAGAAAGGGGTAAAGATAACATGGTGAGAAGGTGCTGAGCAGAATGTGGGAGAAAGGGGTAAAGATAACATGATGAGAAGGTGCTGAGCACATTGTGGGGAGAAAGGGGTAAAGATAACATGATGAGAAGGTGCTGAGCACATTGTGGGGAGAAAGGGGTAAAGATAACATGATGAGAAGGTGCTGAGCACATTGTGGGGAGAAAGGGGTAAAGATAACATGATGAGAAGGTGCTGAGCACATTGTGGGGAGAAAGGGGTAAAGATAACATGATGAGAAGGTGCTGAGCACATTGTGGGGAGAAAGGGGTAAAGATAACATGGTGAGAAGGTGCTGAGCAGAATGTGGGAGAAAGGGGTAAAGATAACATGATGAGAAGGTGCTGAGCACATTGTGGGGAGAAAGGGGTAAAGATAACATGATGAGAAGGTGCTGAGCACATTGTGGGGAGAAAGGGGTAAAGATAACATGATGAGAAGGTGCTGAGCACATTGTGGGGAGAAAGGGGTAAAGATAACATGATGAGAAGGTGCTGAGCACATTGTGGGGAGAAAGGGGTAAAGATAACATGATGAGAAGGTGCTGAGCACATTGTGGGGAGAAAGGGGTAAAGATAACATGGTGAGAAGGTGCTGAGCAGAATGTGGGAGAAAGGGGTAAAGATAACATGATGAGAAGGTGCTGAGCACATTGTGGGGAGAAAGGGGTAAAGATAACATGATGAGAAGGTGCTGAGCACATTGTGGGGAGAAAGGGGTAAAGATAACATGATGAGAAGGTGCTGAGCACATTGTGGGGAGAAAGGGGTAAAGATAACATGATGAGAAGGTGCTGAGCACATTGTGGGGAGAAAGGGGTAAAGATAACATGATGAGAAGGTGCTGAGCACATTGTGGGGAGAAAGGGGTAAAGATAACATGGTGAGAAGGTGCTGAGCAGAATGTGGGAGAAAGGGGTAAAGATAACATGATGAGAAGGTGCTGAGCACATTGTGGGGAGAAAGGGGTAAAGATAACATGATGAGAAGGTGCTGAGCACATTGTGGGGAGAAAGGGGTAAAGATAACATGATGAGAAGGTGCTGAGCACATTGTGGGGAGAAAGGGGTAAAGATAACATGATGAGAAGGTGCTGAGCACATTGTGGGGAGAAAGGGGTAAAGATAACATGATGAGAAGGTGCTGAGCACATTGTGGGGAGAAAGGGGTAAAGATAACATGGTGAGAAGGTGCTGAGCAGAATGTGGGAGAAAGGGGTAAAGATAACATGATGAGAAGGTGCTGAGCACATTGTGGGGAGAAAGGGGTAAAGATAACATGATGAGAAGGTGCTGAGCACATTGTGGGGAGAAAGGGGTAAAGATAACATGATGAGAAGGTGCTGAGCACATTGTGGGGAGAAAGGGGTAAAGATAACATGATGAGAAGGTGCTGAGCACATTGTGGGGAGAAAGGGGTAAAGATAACATGATGAGAAGGTGCTGAGCACATTGTGGGGAGAAAGGGGTAAAGATAACATGGTGAGAAGGTGCTGAGCAGAATGTGGGAGAAAGGGGTAAAGATAACATGATGAGAAGGTGCTGAGCACATTGTGGGGAGAAAGGGGTAAAGATAACATGATGAGAAGGTGCTGAGCACATTGTGGGGAGAAAGGGGTAAAGATAACATGATGAGAAGGTGCTGAGCACATTGTGGGGAGAAAGGGGTAAAGATAACATGATGAGAAGGTGCTGAGCACATTGTGGGGAGAAAGGGGTAAAGATAACATGATGAGAAGGTGCTGAGCACATTGTGGGGAGAAAGGGGTAAAGATAACATGGTGAGAAGGTGCTGAGCAGAATGTGGGAGAAAGGGGTAAAGATAACATGATGAGAAGGTGCTGAGCACATTGTGGGGAGAAAGGGGTAAAGATAACATGATGAGAAGGTGCTGAGCACATTGTGGGGAGAAAGGGGTAAAGATAACATGATGAGAAGGTGCTGAGCACATTGTGGGGAGAAAGGGGTAAAGATAACATGATGAGAAGGTGCTGAGCACATTGTGGGGAGAAAGGGGTAAAGATAACATGATGAGAAGGTGCTGAGCACATTGTGGGGAGAAAGGGGTAAAGATAACATGGTGAGAAGGTGCTGAGCAGAATGTGGGAGAAAGGGGTAAAGATAACATGATGAGAAGGTGCTGAGCACATTGTGGGGAGAAAGGGGTAAAGATAACATGGTGAGAAGGTGCTGAGCCCACTGTGGGGAGAAAGGTAGAAATAACATGGTGAGAAGGTGCTGAGCACAATGTGGGAGAGAGTGGTAAAGATAACATAATAAAAAGACGCTGAGCACAATGTGGGGGAGAGTCGTAGAGACAACATGATGAGAAGGTGCTGAGCAGAATGTGGGAGAGAGATAGATATAACGAGGCTGATTTAGAGTTGCATTTACATCTTTTTTTAGGTATAAGTGTAGACCTGAGCAGTACCATGTTGAATTGCAAGGGGAGACAGCTTTAAATTGTAAAACCAGAAATAAAATTAGGAGGTGAAGTTTCTTAGCTCAACTCTATTTCATAAAATAAACATAAAACGATGCAGTATTTTAGTTCTATGTGTAAAAGTAATGTATTTTCCCTGCACGCAAATTTTTTAAAATTAATTAACACCCCTTACTTTGAAAAATGGTTTAGTCCAGCTGTACACTTCCACCTAAAAAAAGGTGTAAGTGCATCTCTGAATCAGCCCCGAGGTGATGTTTCCTATCCCAAGTCTAAATAACAGTGTAATAGTAAAGCTGGTCAGTATCTGTGTGCAGTAAGCAATTCAAAGTTATATCCCTGCATGCAAAGAATACAATTAACTTGACTGCCCCTGCAATCAACATGGTTTAGCAACATTGATAACAATTTCATTGTGTATTTGAATAATGTAGTATAATGAAGAAAAAAATGATATTGTGAAGAAAAAAGTATATATATATCTATATCCTTTTGATTGTTTGGATCACATATCTATATCATCTATCAAAT
Organism: Limnodynastes dumerilii; assembly: GCA_011038615.1. Classification (NCBI taxonomy): domain Eukaryota; kingdom Metazoa; phylum Chordata; class Amphibia; order Anura; family Limnodynastidae; genus Limnodynastes; species Limnodynastes dumerilii. The sequence continues at coordinate 150,313 of WWET01001063.1, forward strand.
ATATTAATGTTTATTATTTTATTTTTATTTCTATTTTGTATAAGCATTTTATTTATTTAGCTTATTTATCTTATTTCTATATTGCTTTGGTTAATAAAAAATTTTGGGGAATGATTTTACTATAACATAGATTCTGGGTATAAAATGTTTAATCTGACAAGGTATAGGTCGCTTACCACATTGCTGCAGTGCTTAGAATATTGTTAAGGAAGTCAGTATAACATTAGATATATTTTACTTTACTGAAATCTGTATGAATTTATTTGTTTTGATTGTTAGATTGTAACATAGTTTGGGACTTTAACACTACATAGATATATAAAGAGATTGCAACTGTGTAGACGCTCAGTAATTGTTCATCAGGACACCTGTGCAACTGGTATTTAAACAAGGATCAGTGGATCCATACTTCACTTGCTCTGGGGAAACTCTTGGCTTTTGAAATCCTGCACATCTTGGCTGATTGTTCTATTACCAGTCTCTATTCACTGATTATATCACACACAGAGGAAGGAGAGGCACAAGCTATCCGGCCAACCCTACACATGGAGTTGGGAGAGGCATAAACTACCCGTCTACTTCAGTACATCCTCCGTTCCAGGAGCTGGTAATTAACACTGTCACTTTATTTGTGCATAATAAAGGCACTTTAGACTTATGTTCCCGCTATTGATATTGCACTTCAGATCTGAGTGATTGATATTGGATCTTTGCCACATTATTATCATCCTTAACTCTAATTGGAAGCTACATACTTAGATCAGAGCTTCTAACTTGATTGGTAACTGCCATACAAAGGAACCTTCTATCCACAATAATCCTAAATAGTTCTGTATTCCACAGCTAAAAGGAGGACTTTTAGATGACTGATGCTGTCAATCTGGATACCTTTCTTACTAATATATATGGAAGTTCTATCATTCACTAAAATCTAATAAGTTGGTGCTGATACTGGAACATTCAAGCCTATATCAATTTATTTGCCTTTTAATATTAGGATGCATGTGTGCACATTATGGCCCTGATTCAGAGCTGTGCTACTGTCTTTTTTTCAGACGGTAGCGGAGCCAAAATGTCTACTCCGCATGCCCAGAACTGGAGCGCACACAGAAAGATAAGCGCAAAAGTACCCATCCAACTGTGTTCGCATCCGATTGGGCTGCGTCTGTGGAAAGATATTCAAATGAGCAAAGGGTCGCTTTTCTCATTTAAATACTGTTTCCACTGCGATCCGGTGGCTGCCTAATAAGCCTTATGCTTACACCATCTCTGAGTTGGTGTAAGTGTAGGCGCAGCTCACCGGAGCTGAAAAAGGAAAAAGTAAAAACCAAAAACCTGCAGCTTAGTAAATCTGGTCCTTAGAGTCAGGCTGCGGGGAAGGAAGGGTTAGGGTAATGGAAGGGAGAGGGTTATGGTAAGGATTATGATAAGGGTTGGGGTTACATTAATACTCGCCACCGCCGCTACATCTTCCTTCTTCGGTGGATCGATTGCTTTTCCTCGGCGAGGCAGAAGCAATCTATTTCTCAGCTAGTGAGAAAATGGCCCTTTCGAAAAAGGGTCGTTCTCAGTGGTGACCAACACCTCTTTAAAATGTTTGTTCAACTAATTCACTGATTGACCAGATCAACATATACTTATAGACATACTATATATAATTGAAATGCTCACAGAGGCACAAAAATAGACATACTGGTAAATCGTAAAGGTTCTCTAGAGGATTAGGTCTGGTTGCAAAAAGTTACTAAGTGACAGCCAGACTGGAGACGGTTTCTGATACACAGAACATATACTATATTGTTTTAGACTGACTTTTGGAAAACAATATTTGGCTTTGATTTTGGACTACAATTTTGGATAACAATTTTACTTATGAACGTATTCCAGCAATATGAAGAAAACTCCAATCATGCCGTCCCTCTAGGGAATTTATAGAAGATCTTTAGAGTAAATTCCATCCTCTGAAAATGTTGAACAGTCTGGTGAAGGAATACCTGCCTGAGATCATCAGCAGGATGGAAGATGATGTAGTCCAAAAATAATTTTATCCTTCCACCATGTCTTCAGTCATGACTGGACAGCCATTGATGAAATACAGCCCATCTAACAATACTTTGCCCATTTATTGGATGAAAGTTATTTAAAAAGCTTCTTTACTCAGGGCATTATACCAACTGTCCTGAGCACTATGAGCAGGCTGCCTCTCTGGAAGCAAAATCCATTTTTCTCCTTGAAAAATACTTTATGAAGGCAGGGAGGCTTCAGTTTACTGACCAAATCATGCATCTCTCATGTGTTAATACTAAACTAACTGGCTGCTATAACATACTTACACCAGGGTATGTGGACTGATTATTACCAAAGCTACAGGCAACTCTAGAAAGTGCCTTAGACTCCAGCACCCAAATGCTGATCATTAACAATGCTGCCGTCCATATTGGTGTATATGGGCCGTTTCCAGAACTACGATGGCACACTGAGCGGTCTAACGCTCAGCGTACCATCGCTTCCCTCCCCCGACACTCCCCCTTGCCCCAGCGTATGAACAGTCAATTACGCCGGCTGAAGGCTACCCTAACTTCAGCCGGCGTAAGTGACTGTTAGTACACTGGGATGGCGGCGTTGATACGTTAACGCCGCCCTCCCAGCCTTATTACCCTCCATCCCCCCATCTACCTGCACTAACTTCCACGTACTAACGTTGAGGGACGCCCCCTCCAGCGTTACTACGCTGAAGCAACATCTGCCCGGTGCATGCACAGATCGCCTTGTTAGACGATCTTACGCAGCTGGCTGGTGTATTACTGCCGGGCAGCGTAGTTCTGGATATGGCCCTATGTCACTCAGAAATTACCAGCAATTTCCTGAATGAGTGGAAGGGCACAAGCCTTTGACAAACCTGGCCTTGTGGAGACCATCAGTACAACACTACACCTGCTAAACACCATTCATTTTTTTACAATGGAGAACAATGACTCGCTTTTAAAAATCGCAGTTAAAAAATAGATTTTCCAGATAATGGTCAGTATAAAAAAATCTGCTTGTGCAGAGGAGTTTATCAAAGCCATCATTCTCCCCAACAACTGCATAAACCTCTTGGATGTAATGACATTTTCACAGTAAACTTGCCAGCATCACCAAATGTGCCATCCTCATGACACACTCACACTTTATGATGGGGGGGAGTAATATGACTCAGCGATGAGGGAGATGATTACAATGCTAGACAATCCTGAGGAGATCATTCACCTAATTATAATGAAAGCCATCATAAATTCTGTATGGATCTCCCCAGACCACACTAGGAGAATAAATGACTGTCATTCAGAGTAAGAGCAAAACAATCTGGCATAGATATGATACGTTCCTCCAGCACATCTTGAGGTATTTGAATAATGAGTGAGAAGATGCCCGCTGCAGGCTGTAGCACTATTTGGGGAAATAGTGCAGAGATACAGAACATTTCCATGGAGCAACATTAAAGCCGTAGTAAAAGAACAGCGTCTATCAATACTGGGCAAGCTGCAGAGTCTTAACCTGCAGAAGCAGTCTGCCTCACGCAGTGATTGCCACATCTGGGCTGAAAGGTCCCATCACTAGAAGCCAGCAACACAAGGGATGGTTGAAATCTACATGGGCATAGCTAGAAAACCTCCCATTCAACATTTGCGGTGCTTCAATCCAGCATAAATAATGTTATGTATTATCCCCTGCATCATAAAAAAACTTTAATACATTTTGTTTAAAAAAGAAAAAAAAAAGACTCCTCTATGGTCTGATTCTTTATGTGAAGAGGATTCCACTCCATTCATGGGAAATCCATAATACAGTTTATGTGGAAGAGGTGTTTGTGGGCCTGTACTGATAATAGGAGTAATAGTTTCTCCATTATGAAAGGAAATTACCACAAAACTGTCCATTCTGGGTCCAGGGAACATAATCCAGGAGGCAGAGGCGGAACTAGCAAGTTGTTGGCCCAGGTGCAAAAAAATATGCTTTGGCCCTGATGATATCCCAGGTAGCCCGGTAGGGAGCTTCGGCGGTGCAGTGATGACAGCCTTGGGCCCTTGTGTCAGCATGGGCCCAGGTGCCGTTGCACCAATGCTAGTTCTGCCCCTGCCAGGAGGTTACTGAGTGAGAATTTAGGGACAAGTGTATAATGAGGAGACAGTTCATGAAGGAAGCATCACTCCCATGGGAAAATGTGAGTAAATGAGAATTGTAGCTGATACAAATGTGTAAAGGGATGTTCTGTGTACTGGTATTGAAATATAAGTCATATTTTTCTGCTTTGGAGGATGTAATAATTCCCAGTTTAAAAAACGAAAAAGGAAAAAATGTCCCAGCATTCCAAACCAGTATGTAACATGCCATTCTACCTAAAACATAAAACAGAAATATTGCTTATCCACATGTAAATATATGGTAATCCACCTGCCACTTTCAATACTTTTCTGCTATTGGTCCCAACACTTCAGTGTTTTTACATTGAGAGACTGCACGTCTGAGGCCCCCTTATACCTTTACTATAACCACGGGCAGCTGCTGGCCTCAGACATGTTCCAAACTGGACAGGATGCAGACCCCTGGTTCTGCTGTGCTCTCAGTGGATCAGTGTTCTAGTGGTCAGCAGCATATAGAACCAGAAGCCAGCAATTAGAGCTCTGTTTGAATTAGATGCTCTCTATTGTTTTGCGAGACCCCGGTCCGAATGGCTGCTTTTAGAAATAGAGACAGCCAAAAGATCCTTTTCCGCTTTTTATATTTCGAAAGGCAGCCGTTTTCTATTTTTCTTTATGAATGGCTGAGTCTGCCGATCAGCATTCTCGGCCATTCATTTTCGCAGCAGACCCACTGCTGCTGACAGCTCCGGAGAGGTAAGGGGAAGGTTAGGGACAGTTCAGAATTGGCTGGGAGAGAACGGCCCTATTGAAATAGGGCTGTTCGAAGCGGGGACCCACACCCCTCTCCATTTGGCCTCACTGGTTTAAGCTGAGGAAATTGTCAATGTGGACCAGTTCTGATCCAGTGAAGGCTACTTAGTTGCCCTCCCCTCTCATCTCCATGAGCCTGATACAGAAGTGGGGTCGTAAAGGGACTTACGTAAGTAACATGCGTACGCCAGGTGTTACGTGCCTTAATCCCTTTCATGCAGAACCTTGTTCTGTAAAAGGGGCAGAAGAAAAAAGCAGCTTCTTCATCTTCATCTTCATCTTATAACTCTAAATAATTGTAGTTAAAGAGCCCTCACTGGATCACTGATCCACAACAGACATGGACACTGATCCACAACAGTCCATCAATATACATACATTACTTTCATTGTGTAAGCTAAGTGACTCATCTTATAGTAATTGTTCTGTCTCATTTTTGAGTGGGATTTTATCTTTTTATGAGGATTGCTGGTTTTTCATGCTCTTTATTCAATTGGGCTATAAAATAGAACATTTTCAGTCGTTCTGTCTACATTTTGTAGACTTACTGATTTTTTAACAAGGGATCTACCACTTAGATTTTTGTAAGATTTTTTTGCCTGTTTATACAGTCTTGTTCAGTACCAGATTAACCAGATGTTGTGCTAGCTGAATTTAGCAATTTACTCCATTACCACTTGTGCTGACATAATAGCACTAAATAAATAAACAATCACCTGTGTTATTAATATATGTATTCCCTACTATAAATGTTTGTTCTTTTTTGATATTTTTTATCTTTTTATTTTAACAGCAGAGTTAAAAGCATTACATCGCAATTGACAGTTAAAATACATAACATGACTGAGAGACAGAGGGCTGGATTCACAACTCCGTAATTGTGCGACATCCATCCTTAAGTAACCGATAGTAGCTACTACGCATGCGTAGTAACTTTTTTACGCAATCTATGTATCGTTTTGTTACGTAGATTGTGTGTGTATGGTCTTTAAAGACACATAAGTACCTAAATACTGAGAACAAGACTACACATAATATTGTCCAGAGAAGATAATTGAGTCTAATAACTGCTGCTGTTGGTTTTTAGATTTTTGGGGGAAGGGGGGAGGGAATGAACACACTCACTAAAAGTAAGTCCTAAATATCAACTAAGATGGGAGAAAATGGGGGACGGGGACAACACTTGAACAAAGTAAGAGTGAACGGAGTTGTGCAAAAGGCTGGTGATATATTCCATGGACGGACTATACCGTTATTTTATTGATAGCGTTCACCGATGGCTTAGATGGGCATATCCATTCTGCTATCTGAAGTTTAGCTGCACCACTGTGGAACAGGAGTTTAAGTTTGAGTTTGCGAGAGGGTTTGCATAGGAGGAAAAATAGAGGGTCTTTTACCAGTCTCGTCTCGAGAATCCAGGAAGTCATGGTAAGGATCTCATTCTAAAACACTGATACTAAGGGGCATTCTCACCATATATGGAACTAGGAGCCCCTCGTTCCACATAGTCTCCACCAAATGTCTTACGATTGAGAAAATAGGCGATGTAACTTAGAAGTGGAGAGGTACCACCTAGTGTAGATTTTATGAGCATTTTCTCTAATGGCTGTATCGATGGAGACTTTTGCTGTGCACTGACGAGTGAGCAACCATCCCTCTTTACCAACAGGGGCCCCAAGGTCCCTTTCCTATGCCAATTCAAATAGTTTCAACGGTGAGGTAGGTGGGGTAGTCATTTGAACACCCAGTGTTTTACTTTACATTTTCTTCTGCTTTTGATCACTTTCTCTCAAAATACAAATTTTTAACATTATTAATAAAAGTAATACTTAACTACTTGATTTACTCTTGTGCTGGAGGCCTGCATGATTTTTTTTAGTCACACTTCTTTTATAACCGGCAGCATTTTAGGTGAATTGGCACAATTTTAGTGCAGAACTGTGATCCACTTTTCAGTCAGTTTTTAGTGGCTGTTTTTTGACGTTTTTGTTGCTCTCTCAATTTGTATGGTCTAAAGCCTGGGTTTGTTAACTGGGTGGGCAGCATGATCTGACTGGCCTTTAAAATTCCTACTTCTGACACCCTTTGTGATAAGCCCACTAAACAGATACTGTTCATACAGCTTTGCTGAAGTTCTTTGCAGCACTTTATTTAGGAATCTTATTTGAGACAGTCAAAAAAAAGAAGTAGTTCCAGTAATCAAGCAAACCAACGTATTTACAGTTTCCCACGATCATGCATCTGGCTAAACATTCAGTCACCTCTCTAGTCGCAGGCAACCAGTTCAGCCCACAATACCAAACTAGCTATTTATGGTTCCCCAGATGATTATATGTACAGATCCTATAGTATTTATATCAGCATGACCTCTGTTGCTACACATTGCTGGGGAAGATTTGTGGATTGTAAAAGGAGTTTAGGCTGGATTACTCCATTCTTATGCTTACTCTGGTTCAGGCTTTTATAGCTCAGGGTCTACTAGGTTTTGGCCTCAGTGGCAGATGTCATCTTGTAAATACAGAGGAATTATTGTTCCATCAACTCAGTGCATGTGAAAAATGAATCTGAACATTTGTTGTGTCTGTGGCTCTGTTCTTAATTCCTAGCCACTGTCATTTTAGCATGTTTACTACAGTAAATGTTTGAAGCTTCTTCATAATTTTATGCAATTTTTTTATATTTTTATCCAGTCAAGACATTTGACTAATATGCTTATATTTTAAACATTTACATTTCACCGATAGATTATACAATGGTTTCTGGATAAACCTGTAATCATTTGCAGCAAAATTAACACAATGTTTATTTAACTGTATCTCCGATACAAACATTTACCCACCTAGTGTGTTTTTTGTACTGTAGGAGGAACCTAAGGCACTTGGATAAGTTGAAGCCATGGAAACAAGTGAAAAAAACAATTATCACACAGTAACATGTTTTCTGCCACACTGTATCTAGATTTTTCTGTATAGCCACTGTGGACCTGATCCAAACTGAAATTGCATCTCAGTCCCCTTGTTGTGCTTGCCACCATAAGAACCCCTACCTTATACTAAGAATATCTTTATTCTGTCTCTACTGAGAACCACAACACTAAAATTTGACAGTGTCAATTAGAAACAAGTTACTGCGCTATATATGTGCATGCTTCACTGTAAATGTGGCCATACACTCTTAGATAAAAATTTTATACCATAGACCAGGGGTGGCCAAGCTCGGGCCTCGTGAGCTACCAACGGTTCATGCTTTCCAGGTCTCCTCAGATAGTCAGAGGTGAGATAATCACTACCAACTGTAGATCTTTTTGAACTTATCAGTCAGTAATGAACACACATGTGCTCCCACAAGGAGACCTGGAAGATATGAACTGTTGGTAGCTCACGAGGCCCGAGCTTGGCCACCCCTGCCATAGATCAATAGACGATCTGACAGATTGAAACAATAACAGATTTATAGACAATATTTAAAGGATATTACAGTGCTGGGTATAGAGATCTGATAGATCAAACATTCTGCGGGGTCGAATATATTCCCTGCGATGTGCAGGACCTATTAGATGTAATGGAAACATCGCAGTCGTCACACCTGATAGGTCCTGCAAAAATCACCCTGTTCTATTATAATTTTTTTTATCATCCACATAGTTGTTTTGTGTGAAACAATTTGGAAACTCAGGTGTTGTCCAATTTATCAGAAAATGTTCTTTTTATGCAGGATGAGATAGCTAGATTGCATGGTGAGATATGCAGGTTTTCTATATCCTTGATGCCACCATTGCCTCGGAGAGTTCCCATTTTAAATATTCTAAAGACAGTGAGCAAGGGAAGGGAGGTCGATGTCATTATCCACCTTGGGACAAATGACTTGGCCAATGCTGGAGTTGTGGCTGTTAGAGATGAATTTAGAATGTGCTCTTTATCAGGTGGCAAATACTGTTACTTTTTCTGAAGTGCTGCCAGTACACAGATATGAAAATGGTAGAATGATGCTCATTAGTGATTTCAATCTGTGGCTTAGGAAGTGATGTCATGAGGAAGGATTTAGGGTTACAAAACATAGCCATTCCACCTGGCATAACAGAAATCTGTATAATAGGGATGGCTTGCACCCATCTTCTGTGGGAACAGATATTCTGAGTGAGCAGTTTGAATGTTTTATTAGGAACCATTGAAACTAGGAGAGGGGGGCAGTGATACAAATAATGAAAATTTCTGCTCCCCCCAACCAAGACAGATAGCATAGCCACAGCAACTAACAGAAAAGAGAATAGATAAAGCAATATAGGCATACCTAGCAATAATAATAAACTGAAGAATAGGAGATTCATAATGCAACCTCTCAGAGCAATGTGTGCAACTGCTAGGAGTTTAGGAAATAAAATCCCTGAACTAATTGCAATAATGTCAAGGGATAATCTGGATATTGTGGGAATCATGGTGCAGTGAAAATCATGACTGGCTATATCGGGTTATAATTTATTTAGGAAGGATGGAGTAGGAAAAATTGGAGGAGGCATTTTAATGTATGTTAAGGAAGGGTTAAATTCAACTTTAATAGGGAGTATTGGACAAAAAACTGAGGCACTTAGGGTAACCATAGAAACTAATGGGGTTATTCTTTTTACTGGAGTGATATATAGGCCACCAGGGCAAGATGAGGAAATAGACAATGTCCTATTACAAGACTTTGCTAAAATGAAAAGGGGAGGTAATAATTATGGGAGATTTTAATCTACCTGATATAACTGGGGTAAGTCTTCAGCAAGCTCCACTAGAAGTGGGGACATTTTAAATTCATTACAGGGAGTGTCCCTTAAGCAACTAGTGAGAGAGCCCACTCACAAAGAGGTCATCTTGGATTTGGTACTTACAAATGGTGACAGAATGTCAGAAGTGTGGGTGAGAACCTAGGATCCAGTGACCATCAAGCAGTATGGTTTAGTATAATGACTGAGAGAGACACGTGCCACACAAAGACCAGTGTGCTAGACTTTAGGAAGGTTGTGGTAATGGGGAAATGTGTAAGTGATTCTTTGGCAGAGTGGAGGCACATGAAAGGAACACAGGAGCAGTGGGGAAATGAAAAAAAAAAAAAAAGCATTATTAACCACAACAGACCATTGTATTAGAAAGGTTAGGAAAACCCCCAGAAAATGTGGTTTACAAAAGAGGTAGCAACTATAGTGAAAGCAAAAAATCCTTTCAGAATTATTAGCAAACGCAAAATAACGATGACAGGCAGAAGGAGGCTAAAAAGGTTATCAGGGCAGCAAAGGCACAAACTGAGGAAAAACTGGCCCACTTGGTACGAAAAAAGCTTTTTTTAGGTATATAAATGAAAGGGCTACGGCAGACCATCTTAACAAGTGTTTCTTTACTATATTCACAAAGGAAAGAGAGGGGAAGGGATCACTTTTAGTTGGGAAGGCTATTATTACAATGAGGGGGGGTGGTATGCTAATTACCCAGGCCTCGGCATGCTGAGGTGACCTGGGTCCAGGGGGTCTCTAGGGGGTGTAGCAGCTGCACTGCATATCCTAATTAAGAGCTGCTGTCCAGTAGTGCAGCCAAAGCATAGACACGGAGTTGGACACCAGCAAAGCCAAGGTAAGTCAAATAAAGTATCCAGAAAAAAATTCTGGGGATGGGAGAAGGGAGAAAGGTGTTGGGGTTTGAAAGGATGACTAAAGACTTCCATGGGGGTGAAGAATGGCTGGAGACATACAAGGTGGTGTGGGGGGGGGACGGTGCGGAGAGCTGTCTATGTATCCCTTTGGGGTTTTTATTGCTTTTTTAATAAAATCAATACATTATTTCTAGCCTTAGTCTATTAATGCTGTGCTTTACAGTTAAAGAATGTTATTAAACTATTTAAAATATACATTACCTTTATCTTGAACGCTGGGAGATGTGTCATGTTCCGGAGGGTGGGCACTTCACATCTCTGCCAGTGTTGTAGGCAGAAATGTAGGTTTTATTCTGAAGATGGCCTAGTGCTTTAAACCTGCTGGGCATGCCCCCAATGGATTTGTACACACCCCTTTTGATGGCGCAAAATAATCTGTTATTCAACATCAGGGGTGGCCCAAGAATTCCTCTTGGCAGCCCTGCTTGTGCCTGTGGTATGCGAAACACCAGCATGTGTATGGATGCCAGGGCATGCTGTGACTGTAGTGCCCCCACAAAATATAAGGGCTGGCCTGATAGAAGAAATGCATAAATAGACAATTAAATAAAACCTAATATACTAACCTACTGGAACTTCATCTGTAAATTCCATTTTTTTTTTAAAGCTTTTAATCCGAAAAAACCCCCAAAACAAACACTTTAGCCACTCTATACAGGTGTGGGTCCCCGCTAAGAACGGCCCTATTTCGATAGGGCCATTCTCTCCCAGCCAGTTTTGAACTGATGAGGCATAGCAAACGTGCCGAAAGGTAAGGCTAAAAACTACCCCAACCCTTCCCCTAATTCTAACCCTAACCTTCCATTAACCCTAACCCTCCCTTCTCCCTAGCCTGACCTTTACCCTCCCTTCTCTATAGCCTAACCCTAAGATCCCCTCCCCGCAGCCTGACCCCAAACTTCCTGTTTTATGGCCCTAACCCTAACTCCCCCTAACACTAAAAGTCCCCGGAGAGGTTACTCAATTCTCTGGAGCTGTCCGCACAGGGTCTCTACGAAAATGAATTTGCAAGTATGCTGATCGGCACATTCACTCGTTTATAAAAAAAAAATTCTAAAACAGGCTCCTATTCGAAATAGAGACAGCCGAAAAGTAACTTTCGGCTGTTTCTGTTTCTGAAAGGAGCCTTGCGGGGACTGCAACCAACTACATAGACCTCCCGCCGCAGAAGGAGAAATCTACTGGACGTGAGGTCTATATACTGTATAAGCAGTGTGGGAAAGTCCCAGCTGCGTTTCCCATATATAGACCTCATGGCTGGCATCTTTCTCATACTATTTATTACACTGTTTTATTATTACTGTCTTCTTTTTTTTGCACGTTCAACACTATATTTTGGAAGTTTGTTTCATATATATATATTGTATTTTTTTCATTATTGTTTACACCTTAGCACCTACCATATAACTTTATTTTTGGATTTGTGGTTTACTTCGACTTGGTGTGGCACGTGCCAGTTATATTGGCAGGCTGCTGGTATTGGGGGTTGCGCCCTCACGCTGTGTATACACTTTTGGTGGATTTCTCATTCTGTGGCAAGGGGTCTTGCTTGCAAGCCCTATATGTTTACAACATCATCGCAATGGTGAGCAATTGACTAGGTTTATAGTATGGGCATGATGGTCCGGATTCACAGTTACATAGTTTTTGTCTTAAGTACGTTGTCTTTAGACCGCGCTTACGCAATCTACGTACAGAAATGGTATATAGATAGCGTAAATAAGCTAATACACATGCGTAGTAGCTCAATTCTTAAAATCAGTCCATGCACAGAACTCCAAGATCTTTCTACACGTGGCTAGCTAAAACACCTATCTCTGTGGTGTTTATGTGAATTGTCGTATTAAACAGTGACATAGGCCTGAATGCAGTCACCCTTTTCCTAAAGCAAGTTATCATATATTAACAAAACATGTAAATATTGGTTTTCTGTCAGCTCTTGTAATGAAGCTTAACCAAGTAAATGATAAGTAATGTGATCTCCTAAAAAACTTTGGTGGCCATGTAAAGTGGAATCGCTGCGGTCTATTCTTATTTTGTGAGTTAATAATTCACTTGCATTTTTTTGTTTGTGTTTTCAGTAGACCTGACGGGACATGAAGACAAAATTGGAATGGAAGACTTTGAGCTTCTAAAAATTTTGGGGACTGGCGGTAAGAACTGGCAAACACATGTTTCTTAGACACATTGAACCTGATACAGAAGTAATAACGTCAGGGGGCTTACACACGTCATTTGTGTAAGTCCCCTGTCATGTTACTTTAGTGTACCTGCTGACATACGGAACTCAGTTCTGTACGTTTGCAGGCACAACGAAGGGGCCAACCCTTCATTTACACCTGCCATATTCCCGTCATAGAGGCGGGATAAGCATTTAAATGTAGAGTCAGGGGAGGGGAAGGACAGATAGGCGGATCAATGTGTAACAGTGAGTGTGCACTCCCCACTACCTTGCAGAATTTCAGACCCCCGCACATACGTAAAGCGCGAGGGGACTGGATCTGCCCGTTATTATGACAGTGGACCAGTGCCCACAAATTAAAATAATTTGTGCCAGAAGCACATTTAAACCACTTCTTCGTCACATTATGAAGATTATCATATGATCTAGATCTAGATATTTTCACTTATCTCCTTTGTTCTTAACGTCAGAGGCTCTTGATTTAGTTTGATAAAATCTACCAAGCTGTAGAGCAGGCCTGGCCAACCCGTGGCTCTCCAGATGTTGTGAAACTACGAGTCCCAACATGCTTTAATTGCAAAAGCATAGCTGATGCCTGACAAAGCCTGCTGGGAATCATAGTTTCACAATCCCTGGAGAGCCACGGGTTGGCCAGACCTGCTGTAGAGGAATGAAAAAAAAAAAAGGTTTTTTTATGTAAATGTCCTTTTCTACTGCAGCATATGGAAAAGTTTTCCTTGTGCGGAAAGTAACTGGCTCAGACGTGGGACGTCTTTATGCTATGAAAGTTCTGCGCAAAGCAGCCCTTGTTCTCAAGGCGAAAACTGCGGAGCACACGCGGACTGAGCGCACAGTTCTAGAACATGTAAGGCAGAGCCCTTTTCTTGTGACCCTTCACTATGCCTTCCAGACAGACTCCAAACTCCATCTTATACTAGGTGGGTAACTGCAATACTGTGATCAGCTTACACCTTCGTTGTTGTTGCTGCTATATACTGTACATATGTGTACTCTCATCATCTATTCATTTTCATGTGTGCACAAGCTAGAGCAATAGGTAAAATGTCCCATACTGGGTTAGCTGAATCTATATTGTTCTCTCCAGCTGAAAACGCACATAACATCTTTGCGTACGTAAGTGGCCTAATTGACAGATCTGTGGATCTGCTCCAATGTGTGGGTCGCTCTTGTATGCACAGCGCGGGTTTGACCGTGTTGATATTTGTTTTTTAGACATCTTGAGATGCATTTGACTAAACATAAACTTGTATTACAAATATTACAAATGTTTCTTACTTCATATGTTGGGTGACTTTATGGGAACTGGAGGAGAAAATTTAACCCATATATTTCTCTACTTGAATTTGCTTTTGTTACATTGAACCAGTCCCCTCAAATAAAATGTTTGGATTCACAAGTACCATAGTTAATGTTTTATTTATTTCTTTGGTTTAGACAAATTCCAAATAATGCCAGATCTGATTGATCTTTTATTCTTTCCCCACTCCCCGTGTTTCTATAGCTTTAGAATTACATTTTATTATGATGTAAGTAAGTATGGCATGTGTGTCATACATAAGCCTTGTAACCTCTAATACACGCCTGTGGCACTGCAGTGTAGTGGTAACTTACTGCCATCCTGCAATAGCGGTGAAGCCTGGCTTATAATAGGTGCTCACAATAGACCAGATTCTAAGATCCAATTGTAATGGGACTGTAATACCAAGCCACTAAAGAAAATCGACCCCTTTGTCGAAAGTTGAAAAAAAAAGCGTAATTGCTTTAAAGTCATGATAGTACATAATGTGTCCAATCAGATGTGTGCCCGTCTGCAGGACAAAAAAGCAGCCGCAAACTAATTCAAATGCACGAGAAAGAAGGGGAAAGCTGATCCTTGGATCTGGTCCAATCACACTAGTGTGGCTGTAATCACCAGAGAGCAGCTGCTACTTTGGAACATCCTGAGGGGTGCGGCTTGTGTAAAACAATGATTTTATGCCTACAGAAAGTAATAAAAGCTACATGTTAATGTCATATACTGGTTATTCCAACATACGTTTCCGCTTTTTTTTTTTTTTCTTGGTCCGGAGTCACAGTTACGTAGTTTTCGTCTTACGTACGTTGTTTTAAGAATTGAGCTACTACGCATGCAGGGTAGCTTATTTACGCTATCTACGTACCATTTCTGTATGTAGTGGCTTATTTACGCTATCTACGTACCATTTCTGTATGTAGTGGCTTATTTACGCTATCTACGTACCATTTCTGTATCTAGTAGCTTATTTACGCTATCTATGTACCATTTCTGTATGTAGTGGCTTATTTACGCTATCTACGTACCATTTCTGTATGTAGTGGCTTATTTACGCTATCTACGTACCATTTCTGTATCTAGTAGCTTATTTACGCTATCTATGTACCATTTCTGTATGTAGTGGCTTATTTACGCTATCTACGTACCATTTCTGTATGTAGTAGCTTATTTACGCTATCTACGTACCATTTCTGTATGTAGTAGCTTATTTACGCTATCTACGTACCATTTCTGTATGTAGTAGCTTATTTACGCTATCTACGTACCATTTCTGTATGTAGTAGCTTATTTACGCTATCTACGTACCATTTCTGTATGTAGTAGCTTATTTACGCTATCTACGTACCATTTCTGTATGTAGTAGCTTATTTACGCTATCTACGTACCATTTCTGTATGTAGT
>WWET01001063.1:166339-178313 GCA_011038615.1 Limnodynastes dumerilii
ACTACATACAGAAATGGTACGTAGATAGCGTAAATAAGCTACTACATACAGAAATGGTACGTAGATAGCGTAAATAAGCTACTACATACAGAAATGGTACGTAGATAGCGTAAATAAGCTACTACATACAGAAATGGTACGTAGATAGCGTAAATAAGCTACTACATACAGAAATGGTACGTAGATAGCGTAAATAAGCTACTACATACAGAAATGGTACGTAGATAGCGTAAATAAGCTACTACATACAGAAATGGTACGTAGATAGCGTAAATAAGCCACTACATACAGAAATGGTTTGTAGATAGCGTAAATAAGCCACTACATACAGAAATGGTACGTAGATAGCGTAAATAAGCCACTACATACAGAAATGGTACGTAGATAGCGTAAATAAGCTACTACATACAGAAATGGTACGTAGATAGCGTAAATAAGCCACTACATACAGAAATGGTACGTAGATAGCGTAAATAAGCCACTACATACAGAAATGGTACGTAGATAGCGTAAATAAGCTACTACATACAGAAATGGTACGTAGATAGCGTAAATAAGCCACTACATACAGAAATGGTACGTAGACAGCATAAATAAGCTACCCTGCATGCATAGTAGCTCAATTCTTAAAACAACGTACGTAAGACGAAAACTACTTAACTGTGAATCCGGACCCTTGACTGCATTATAGACTTGACAGTATGAAATACTCTGACTTTGGTGTACAAGCATCATATACCATTATGTCTTATTGTCTTTCCTCCTTGTATCCTGCTAGACTATGTTAGTGGCGGGGAACTGTTCACTCACCTTTATCAGCGAGACAACTTTTCTGAAGACGCTGTACGGTTTTATTCTGGAGAGATTATTCTAGCTCTAGAACACCTCCACAAGGTAAGTCCTGCTGCAAGAACCCCATCTTCAGACCATACATTCTATATGCGTTCTGCTTTATCCAATGACTCTTCTGCTCTGCAGCTAGGAATTGTATACCGTGACATTAAGCTTGAGAACATCTTATTGGACAGTGATGGTCACGTTGTGCTGACTGACTTTGGCCTGAGCAAAGTGTTTATGTCTGAAGAGGTGAGATGACTTGTGGGTTTTATTGTATAAAAGATTTGGTACTGTATATAGGATAAACAACAAAGTAATATATTAACGAGCACACAACAGGGGTTTAGCAGCAGTTATGGTTGGTCTGATTTTGTTATGTATATTTAGTACAATTGCTTATAAATTATATGAACACCACCATGCTTATAAAATAGTAACAATCTTTCCACAGAACAATAAAGCATAATTATATAAAATAAGACATAACTATTTAATAAAATGAATGTTCTATGCATTTGAATGAAAATGATTGCAAGGTTTGTCTTCTATATTGTGCTCTTGTCTCTGTTATGCAGTGTGAGCGCACGTACTCCTTCTGTGGCACAACTGAATATATGGCACCAGAGATAATCCGAGGGCAGGGAGGTCATGGAAAGGTGTGTGAGCGGCCATGGACATTCATGTCTTGAAAAGTGCTGTTTTATTTGTGTTTCTGTCTTTAGAAGTAGCGCGTCATACAATTTTTGGGGGGTGTCTTTTAATGCAGTCTGTGGATTGGTGGAGTTTGGGAATCCTCATTTATGAACTGCTGACAGGAGCTTCCCCATTCACTCTGGAGGGAGAAAAGAACACACAGAGCGAGGTGTCCAGGTGAGTGAATGAAAGATGACAAAATGTGCAGTATAGCTACAGAAGACGATTAATGAAGATGTGAAAATGTTTGCGAACTTTAATATGAAACAAAGCATTTTCTACAGGCGGATCTTGAAGATGGAGCCCTCCTATTCCTCCTCTATAAGTATAGAGGCTCGAGATCTTCTTCAGAAGTTACTCCGCAAGGATCCAAGAAAACGAATTGGAGCTGCAGGTGCCTCCCAAATAAAGGAGCATCCTTTCTATAGGGTAAAGCATAACTAGCCTGTGTTCTTCTTTCATTCTTCTATTCTTTCCCTTGCAGATAGGCTGTGACCCCACTTTTCCATTTTGCAGGGATTGGACTGGGAAGCTATGTCTCTTCGCAAAGTCACCCCTCCATTCCGTCCATCTATCCGCAGTGAGACGGATGTCAGTAACTTTTCTGATGAATTTACCAGTCTTGACCCTGTGTACTCTCCAGCAGCAACTCCACCTTCTGGAGCTCGTATATTCCAGGTCTCCATGCGCTTCTTCTATTATGCTTCATACATATATAGCTTTCTCTATAGTTTATGCTCATTACCCAATTGCATTGGAGGTTGACAATATAAATAAAAAAAAGTCTCCCTCTCATTAGATAACCACACGTGATTAATGGATTCACTGCACTCCTTATGCCCCAGGAATATTGCTTTTATTGTATGCAAAAGAATAACTGTTCCACTCGCAGGATTAGTGTCATGATGAAATAGTTCATATTTTTATTATAATGTACACTATTATATTATTACACTTCCCTCTTAGATATAACCTCACATGCATATCTTGGACCGGATTCAGATTGCAAGCTTTTTGCAGGAGTCGGGTGATTTTTTGACAATATGCACGTACATGACAGATGTTACGCAACAGATCTCTAGGTGTACGGAACTTAAGTCCGGATTCACAGTTACGTAGTTTTCGTCTTTTGTACGTTGTTTTAAGAATTGAGCTACTATGCATGCAGGGTAGCTTATTTATGCTATCTACATACCATTTCTGTATGTAGTAGCTTATTTACGCTATCTACATACCATTTCTGTATGTAGTAGCTTATTTATGCTATCTACGTACCATTTCTGTATGTAGTAGCTTATTTATGCTATCTACGTACCATTTCTGTATGTAGTAGCTTATTTACGCTATCTACGTACCATTTCTGTATGTAGTAGCTTATTTATGCTATCTACGTACCATTTTTGTACGTATATTGTGTAAGACTGCACTTACGAAATCTACGTACAGAAATGGTAGGTAGATAGCGTAAATAAGCCACTACGCATGCATAGTAGCTCAATTCTTAAAACAACATACGTAAGACGAAAACTACATAACTGTGAATCCGGACCTTGGTTCCATACGTCTGGAGATCCGTTCGACAGGGCGGCCCATCTCCTCCGCCTGCCTAAACAGTGGACGCGGGGCTACATGAAAATTTTACAGTGGTTGATCCACAAAGGTAGGGTAACTGCTGCCACGAGAGAGGTTTGTGACAGGGAGTTCACGCCCCTCTTCCATGCGTACTATCAGACCTCTGTGCGTATGGAAAACACACAGAGGTCTAATTCCAGCCCCTTAGGAGTAGTTTTACATTTAGATGCTTTTGTTACTTGTTCCTCATTTCTTTATATTTTACCATCCTCCGGCATACAGGGTTACTCATTTGTGGCTCCTTCTGTCCTATTCGGTGTAAATGCTGTAATGACAGACATGACTGCTCCATCTGCTGACAAACCAGGAAGCCCCACCCTGGCTCTGAGCGCTGCTATGAAGGTAAAGTAATGACTCCATGCAATAATAGTATAAGTATAACGTAACCCTGCGGTGTCCATGTCTGTGCATCAATGTGTTTGGTTCATCCCTAGGACTCACCATTCTTCCAGCAGTATGAGATGGATCTGCAGGAGCCAGCTCTGGGATCTGGCAGTTTCTCTGTGTGCAGAAAGTGTCGCCATCGGCAAAGCAAGAAAGAATACTCTGTAAAAATACTGAGTAAGAGGTCAGCAGAACTTCAAGACTAAATTCTGATACACTGTAAACGTTCTCTTGTTTTACAACCAAAATAGGAGCTTTCTGTGTGCACCCAAGAAGATCTTTTGTTTTTCTTCTTTGGTTGTAAATTTGTTGGAAGCACCCTGTTGGGATTTATGATATGCTCATGAAGACATTTCCTATAATGCCGGGAAAGAAAAGATACATTTCTTTTCATTTATATAGAACTGCATGGGGGTCTATTAAATACCTTTTTTTTGGTTCAGTTGGTTGTCCACTAGGTCTGGTGCTTCCTGGCAGCAGAGTCAACAGATAGCCCCATTAGTTTGTCTAATGCTGCCTTTACGAGTACTATCCAACCAACACTTAGGGTCTCATGAAAACTTGTGATTATTTTTACTGTTAAAAGTATACATTTGCAATACACACTCAGTTAGCATGCAATGATGAGAAATTTGCAAAGAATACCCAGTACCCATTATATTTACACCTAGCTGCACCAGGTCCAGTCAGGTGATACTTACTTGATAACCTACATGCTATAACACTACAGAGTAAGATACAAACATAAACCATAGGGAACACTAAGCACAATGCAGGAGTAACCGAAAACACTAGATGCTGAGGCGCAGAGGTAAACAGAATACAAAATACAAGTGTACGTAAATACAAACAGGAGCCAAGACAACAGAGCAGGCTATATGCAAGAACACAAGAAACATGAATGTTAATATATAAGGACATAAGGTAGCTGATCTACAAGGCACAAAGAGGTAACAAGCAGGAGATCAGAGAATACATGCACATGGAACACATGATAAACAGTTAATGACCATCATTCTGCTAAGAGAAAGGAAGTCCTATTTGAGCAGGCTAAGCAGGTGCTGATTAAATAATTAAAAGTCCAACAGTAGCTCTACTGAACTAGGATAATGTCCGTGATCTAAAGTCATACGATGTCCAAGATTGCCCCTAGAGGCATGACCTGATATTACATGTCCAGAAGGTGTAACAATAAACCAGTTGTAAGAGCGTACACTTTAATACATTGGTCTCCTGATTTTTAGGCAAGCTTAAAAATCTTTTCACATGAGCAGACCACCAAAATTGGATGAAACCAGAGGTTGTATAAGTCTACACATTACCGATATTGGAATAACTAGTGTCATATTCGCTGGACAAAGGGCGATTTCCTAAACATTTACCAGAGAAAGGGAATTCATATGCACATGCCTTCATAGATTATTTAAATGAGTTAAACCTTTATATTATAATAATAATAATTAATATTATATTTATAAATGATAAGGAAGACTTACTTGCTTGGCTGGCGTGTTACGGGTGTTTCGTAAACAAGCTTTTTTTTAATAATAGGTGATACCTGATTAGACTTTAAACTGATTCTATGATGGCCTTACACTTTGTATAAGCTCATGGTTGCTGCTCACATCACATATTTACTTTCTCACAGGATGGAGGCAAACACTCAGCGAGAAGTGGCTGCTTTGAAGTTATGTCAGGGACACCCTAACATTGTGACTCTTCATGATGTCCTTCATGACCAGGTCTGACGACTTCTCTATATTTATATATTCGTAGGTTCTGAAACTGCTGATCTCTCACCTGTGTTTTAGCATTCCAGACAGGATTCAGAGTTTTTGCATAACAGAAGCAGATGACTTATTCAGAGTTCTGTCAGTAGCATAGGTAGTACTGCAAATGATGACACCTCTGAAACAATGTGTGGCAAGGCTATTCATTCATACACCAGCTGGTGCCGGGTGTCAGGAAGAAACACAGGGTACATGGCTGCTGCTATACTGGCTGCTGCACTGAAATCACGGCTTTCTCATGTTAATATAGTGGAACACCCCTTTCCACTAGCGCAAAGCACACGGATATACAGCCATATGCAGTGCTTTTACATGATCAATTCTGTTGTGCACAAGCGTAATACTAGGAATTGCTGATTCTACACCCAAAAGAAAAAGGTAGAACCCACAGCCTGACGAGAACAAGAGAGAACAAGAGAAAACCATTAACTTTTTTCTGGTAATTTGGAGACTATCAGAAAAATGGATATAATAACATCAAATTAATTGATTTGTTTTATAAAATCAAAATATTAAAACAGTCTAAACAGAAAAATGCTAAAAATATCAGAATAGGTGAATAGCAAGTTACTGTCCAATCACAGTGTGACTGATTCAGAGATAGGAGCAAAAGCCAGCAAAATAGCACTTTTGCACCTTGTCATAACTGTTGCAAAGAGATGATAATTTAAAATGTGCAGAAAAAAATAAGATTTGAGAGGGTGAGTAACCTGCTTTGTGGCATTTTCTCCTAATTCAGAATCTTTTGTCCAAAACACCTTAGTAGATCAAAATAAACTTTTAAAAACTTGACAAGTTGAGTAACATATGATAGTATAGAGAGAATTAATTATGATCGCTGAATCAAGGATATTGCTACAATGTCAATAATTCTATTGTATACCTGACACAAAAGGATAGCATTTATTTCCTATTCATAATTAATTAGCCAGAGTAGTTTATCTTTGAGAATGATTAGTATGAGGCACATAAAGATATATCTCTGTGTTCTTTGTAATCGATAAGTGAATAAGGGTGAGAGAAGTTTCCTAATGTCCAGAAAATGAAATAGGGCAACAATATTATAGCGGACAAATCAATCAAAATGCTACAATGTTCAAATTGCAATGTTAACAGCCCCTGTAACAAAATAAACTGATCACTGTCTGGAAATAATAGACAGATCATATTTGCCAAATTACCATTGTTAAATAAAAGAACCCTAACCTGACATAGAAATGACCTGTAAATAAAGGGTGGGGATACTGTAAATCTTCTTGTCATAGTCGGGTAAATATGACATAGTTTTGCCTTTTTGTTTCCCTATCCTATGACATGGGAAGCATTTTGATGGATTTTTGTGCACTCTCCTATTTATAACCTTTAAATGATGTTCCTTTCTGGAATACTTTGTTCTAAAATGTAAAACCGTGTGTTGTTTTTTGATTGTTTTATTGTATTATGTGTCCCATCTGCTTCTCTCTATTTATCATCTACAATCTATGATTTTTGTGATGTAGTATCATTCCTATCTTGTGATGGAGCACCTGACTGGTGGCGAGTTGCTGGAACGTATAAAGAAACAGTCCTGCTTTAGCGAAGTAGAGGCAAGTGGTCTGATGCGTAGTCTAGTGAGTGCTGTTTGCCACATGCATGAAGCTGGCGTAGTGCACAGAGACCTTAAACCTGAGGTGAGGTTTTATGAGAACAGGGAGAGATTTAGCGTCTAAATAGGATGAAGAAATGCTAAACTTATTCACAATGTTCCTTTACTCAGAATGTCTTGCTTTCGTCTCCTGGTGAAGATGCTGTACTGAAAGTGATAGACTTTGGATTTGCAAAGCTGCGTCCACCAGGAACACGCCCACTTCATACTCCTTGCTTTACACTGCATTACGCTGCCCCTGAATTGCTTTCTCACCAGGGCTATGATGAGTCATGTGATTTATGGAGTCTTGGTGTTATCATGGTAAGTGTTTCATGTCCAAATTTGGCTTCATTACTGTTAAAGTGCTAAGCATACATTTATTTGCCATTTTGGAGGACAGGATTACCGCTAAATATAAATTTATTACTAAAAATCATTTACAAAAATATATGTGTATAGTAAACAATAAAGGGTTTATCATCTCTTCAGGTCTGTGGGGTTGCAGGTGCAGGTGCAAGTATTGTTTATTTCTTAACATGGATGGCATATAGCTTTGTCTATAATTTCATCTACACTAAACATTTATCTACCCTTATCACCTTTAAAATAGATTTATTATTATATTATATGATAACCAAAAATTCGTTTTGTTTTTTTTTAATATTGAGGGTGTGAATACTCTTCTCTGATGACCTCATTTTCCTCCGATTCATCTTGTGAACACCCACATCCATCTGCCACTATTGCCAGAACTGTAGCAGAAAGTGATGGGTACACAAGCTGTTGCTGGGAACATTTGCGTTCATTAAGATGCACTGTCAGTCTTTCAGTATGTGTACAATTAAACAAAAGAATGCTTGCCCAGTGTGCTTGGTCTGCTGGATTGACAAGGGCATTCGCTCTTATGGTGCCACAATATTCTTATTTCCTTTCTAACCTTTTTTCTAAATATAGGGAAAAAATGAGGGAATGGGGGAGGGGAGAAAACGGAAAGATGCCTACCGCACAATCGGAGAAAGAAAGGCCAGGAGCCAATTAAGAAAGGATACCGACCTCTGCACTATTATAGCAGAGGGTGCAACCTGGGGTGACTCAAATTAATTGTATAAATTACGGAAAGGGGAAGGGATGGAAAGAAAAGTGAGTCTGGGGGGAACACGGTGCACTAGGTACCCAATAATAATTGAAAAATGCTCTAGGGCGATAAGAAATAAACAGACATATACAAAATTAACACACATATATAAAGATACAGGGTCTCACACAGTAGATGGGGGACCCTGTAGATAGGTTCCTTAATATGCAGTACCAGTGGGAGATAGTGGTCTCACAACAAAATAATAGTATATATACTTATAGTATTATGCAGACCACATTTTTCCCCTGGAAGGGTATATATCTGCTTCCCTCTGTCTCACAGGTTCCGCTTGACTGCTCCCACAATGCTTTCACATTCTCCGATCCAACTCTGCCTGACCGCCTCAGCCGTTCTACTCTGCTCCTCCTCCTTTCACCAGTCACCCTCCGGCTCTTTGCTCCCTGTCCAACACTGCTTCCTGTCACCACCTTCCTCTTTCAGCCGTTCCTCACACACACTACACCTCTCTCCTTCACCTCACAACCAGCACTAGCGCATCTTTTTCCAAATGTCCCCTTTACCTCGCTCTCCACATCAGAAGCTTCCAGGCTCCCCCGCGCTGTCGCTCGTGCGTCCTCTGTCAGCTGGTGGTTGCTAAGCAACCACCCGCACGCCACCTCACAAGCCTCCCTTGCGCCTGCTGCACCACCTGGAATAGTCCTCGTATTGGGGTATTAAATTCTTCCCCACTAAAATGTTGTTTGTCCTCATGCAACTGATCCATTACTTGGATATAAATAAACACAACAATTCACAGTAAAACACATTAACAATTGAACATTTAGTAACATCAAAAGATAAGCGTATACAAATTTACAAAAGTTTAAGCACGATATCTTAAAGGTATTACACCTTTAGTACTCCACTCTGACCTTCTGACTATCAAATCAGGTTCATTACTTTGAGACGAACCTAGAGCAAAAAGAAGATCAGTTTCACTCTCTGTAGACCTCACTGCTAAGGGTTTCAGGACTGTCCTATCTATTAAGCACAAGGGAACCGGGCCACACATAAAAGTTAGCAACTCTATGGGGTCATGAAACAGGACACTTTCAGAATAACTCCAATCTTTATCGCCAACTTGCAAAGGCGTAGGCCATGCACCCACATTGTAGCCTTTCTCTGGTTTGTGAGCGGTCTCCATTCTTCTCTCAGAGGGTGTGACAGTCGACGTGTTCTGAAACAGGTGTGGTCTCTCCCCTTTAGCTGCCCAACAAACTTGAGCAATTGGTTCGGATGGATAATAATCTGCACATTTCTGAGCCGGTGGCATAACAACTGTAGAACAGCTGGATGGTGATGGTGATGGCCGATAGGGATTGATATCTGGATTGGGCGCGGCCCTGACGCTGGTCATCCTCCGCATATACTGTTTGGTCAAATGAACCTGTCTTTCTTCTTTACGCTGTGCTAAAGCAACATACAACATGATAGCTATAATTCTCCCATTCATTTTGGTGATTGCCTTGGTTGCCTCTTCTGGTGATGAAAAGCAGACGAAACCAAATCCTTTGCTGCGTCCACCGCTGTCTCATCATCAATACCAACATCAAGGTTTTTAATATAGAGATTGACACCCTGAAACTTGGTGATTCTGTCCTGCTTCATTTGTTCAAATTTTCACTTGAGCTCCATTTGTCTCTCCACCTTCTTCTGGGCTCGTCCTACATAAAGGGCCTTGTTATTCATAACCTTACTATTCATTTCATCCACAGCTTTTTGTGCATCCTCATGCCTCTCAAAATGGACGAAACCAAATCCTTTAGACTTCCCGCTTTCGTCAGCCATCTCTTTAACACTGAGGGTGGGTCCATATTTGCCAAACATTTCCTTAAGGCGTTCATCGTTCACGTCTTCCCCAAAGTTTTTGATATAAACATTGGTGAACTCTTTGGCTCTGGCAGCAAGTTCGGCTTCTCGCTCTTTACGTGATTTGAAAGGACCCACAAATATTTTGTGGCCATTTAAAAGCATACCGTTTATTTTATCAATGGCCCTCTCTGCAGCTTCCGGAGTCGTGAAATGTATGAATCCGTAACCCTTAGATCCATTTTCATCACATGCCACCTTGTAGGAAAGGATGTTTCCAAAAACAGAAAACGTATCATACAGATCGTTGTTATCCAGAGATTTATCGTGATTTTTGATGAAAAAGTTTCCAACTCTTTTCCATAGAAACGGGTCTCGCTGGGACCACTCCGGCGACAATGGACCTATTGTTGGGTCTCTTCCCAAGGGTCAGTCCCTCGCCTCAGGATCTCTTCGTTTAAAGGACAAAGAGAACAATTTTGTTCCATATGTCCACTCCGCTTGCAAGCTCTGCAGACAGGCCTTCCCTGCAAATCAAATTGATTGGTGGGACGTCGACCCGACTCTCTTGGAACACTCCAACGTGACCAATCTCTTCCGCCACGTTCCTGACGCCAGTCTTTGTGTCGGCCTTCACTAGACTCCTGGCTGAGCTCTTCCAGTTTCTGTCCCATTTTGGATAAAGTCAAGGTAAGTTCTGTAAGCCGTTTATCGATAGCCCTGATCGGATCTATTCCAGCCAGTGCCTGAGCCTGTTGAATAACCACTTCCTTAGCATCCAGGGTATCCGCCCTTATAACCGACTTGGTTTCACGGAAAGCTACGTCATCAATCTGTTCCCCATCCGTGTCTTTCCCTGCATCATCACCTTGGTTAAGTCCCAATATTTGCAGAACTGTTTATTTAAACTCAGAGAAAGACCCATCCGGCTGTTGGTGCTTCCACATCCTTAGATGGGATCAAACTGCTTCACCTTGAGCTCCCTCAATGAACAAGTCAATTAGAGTTGCATCGGCTTGTTGGACTTCACGGGTATCCAATGCTTGCACTGCCTTCATGGCCTCTTGCAAACTCCCGCAGTGTTTCATTATGCCGTTGTTTGCTCGCATAAAGGCGACTTTTCAGTTTAGAGACAGTCTTGGAATCGAAAATTCCTACCAATTTCCATTCTAAATATATCATTCACTGTTCCTTTCTCCACGTCTGACCATGCCTTGACCTCTCGCAGTGCAGATCCTTTCAACTGTCCAAACAAAATTTCTACCTTCTATGCCTCTGTCAGTGGGTATAACCAGAACATTGATTGCATTTTATCCCGAAATTCCCTAAGGGTACTTGTACCTGAATTGCCCACCTTGCCAGAATACGTGGGCAACCATGGAGCCCCGAAATAATACGGCATCGTAATTGGCGATGCCATTACCATAGGTGGATTTACCTGGCTGGGTGAATCATTCGCTGACGTTGGAGACTTCTGACCAGGAGAAGCAGGCAGAAGTCTCCGGGCTGTTGACGTGAGAGTCTGGGATTTAGTCATCTTAGTGTTAACTTGGTAGCGAATCCGGTTTGTGACGCCAAAATTGTAATGACCAAGTTATTATTTGTGATGCTCTGTATGTTTCGGAATTGAACCAAGTGATTCCCACAATACAATGTAAAGACTCTCAATAAACTCTGACAACTGTTTGATTGGTCAAATTAGTTTTACTTTATTTGTCACCACCTGGAATAGCCCTTGTATTGGGGTATTACAAATAGATTAAACGCAGTGCGAGACCAAAGAGAAAGGCTATAAGTAAAGCTATACCTCAGTAAAGACTTGCAGGTGCATGTAAATTTTTCCATCCATTATAATTGGCATAATGTACAATGCATCGGTGTATATAAATTCCTTATTTGGGTGTCTTTTATGTATAAAGAAGATGCAATACCTGATTTCTATAATGAGAAAGGTGTGTGACATCAACAAGTGCTGGAAAACCTTCAGGGTTTCACACTCGTGTCTTATGCATTTATTGTGTGCTTAATCAAGTCTCTTTAGTCATTTTGTGCAAAGTGGGAGCA